>JAWZTI010000021.1:0-108335 GCA_039880955.1 Chlamydomonas urium | reverse complement strand
AAAGCCGTGGACTATTAAATAAAGCCGTGGACTATTAAATAAAGCCGTGGACTATTAAATAAAGCCGTGGACTATTAAATAAAATCGAGTCTATTTTGCAAGTAGCCGTCTATGCCCTTGGGGCATATATAACTGCGGTAAATAAAAATCTAACATCTAACACGCACTTTAATCTTCAACGTTGTCAAGGACAAAGGAAAACTATTTTTTAAAAGAGTTAAGCTATCAAGAGCCATCTTTTACACTGGCGTTTATTTTGCAAACTCAAAAATAGTGGTCTATTAAAAGAATTTTAAGTTCACTTAGTCTAGAATAAGGCCAACACATGCACAAACAAGTAAATTTTTATTCTCACAGTCTAGCTATGAGGCTTTATTCTCACAGTCTAGCTATAAGGCTTTATTCTCACAGTCTAGCTATGAGGCTTTATTCTCACAGTCTAGCTATGAGGCGTAAGATCTAGAATATTTATAAGTTCCATTAGAAATTCGTTAAGTAAAGCGACCCTGTGACAATAACATGTTTGCACTTTTATTGTGTCTTCAAGCTCTTTTCGTTTGTCTATGCCCTAAAATCGACGACACATGGTCAAAACGATTCGGCAATTTTATTGCCGAATCGTTTAAATAAACAAATAAACAAGTGGGCCATCGGCTAAATAAACAAATAAACAAATAAACAAGTGGGCCATCGGCTAAATAAACAAATAAACAAGTGGGCCATCGGCACCACGCATCTGTAGAGAAACTATTGTTTCACAACAGTGTCAGGGTTTTTTCATAACAACAGTTATTTTATAGTATCTTTTTGACAATTATAAAAAGCTTCGCTTTTTATTTAGCCTTTTGATATTTTAGTCTGCATTTTTATTAAATGTTTCAGTGTTTGTTAGTCAAATAATAAGTATTTTTGTTAGTTTTTTATCGTTAAGCCCGCAGCGTAGCATTAGTTAGGGCAACGCCTCTAATAGATGAGATGTCACAATTGATCGGAATAGATGAGATGTCACAATTGATCGGAATAGATGAGATGTCACAATTGATCGGTCTTTTTAATAGTATAATCTCAGTTTATATGTTAGTTTAAGTTTAGTATATTTTATTTGTGTCAAATAAGTAAATTTAAGCAACTTATCTATTTTTACTTTGTTTTATATTAGTTATTTGTATTTGTTTATCTATTTTTACTTTGTTTTATATTAGTTATTTGTATTTGTTTATTTATTTTTGCGTTTTCTTTTGGCGGTTTATTTGCTAGATTTCTTCTTTGCTAGATTTCTTCTTTGCTAGATTTCTTCTTTGCTAGTAAGTAAGCAAAGCTGACGTTTTTTCTTTAATCTGAATTTTATTTATTAATTTTACTTTTTATTTGCAACTTGCAAATTTTTTATTAATTATTATTTGTTTTATTGATTATTAATTATTATTTGTTTTATTGATTATTAATTATTATTTGTTTTATTGATTAGTTTTTGGGTTCCCCCATTATTTTTATTGATTAGTTTTTGGGTTCCCCCCATTATATAGTATATAAAAAAAAAAGAAAGTTGTCAAGTTTTTTTTTAATGCCCACGGCAAAGCCTTTTTATTATTACTTTTTATTATTAAAAGTTATTATTACTTTTTATTATTAAAAGTTATTATTAAAAGTTATTATTAAAAGTTATTATTAAAAGTTATTATTAAAAGGCGGAGCAATTTTGTAAGCTGTCGAGGCCCTTCGGACCTTGACGTAACATGGCAAAGACTTTTCTATAGCACTGCCCACGGCTACGTCACAGGACTTTTATTCTTTAAATAAATCTTTAATTTTTATTCTTTTTAAAATAAGAATATCAATTTAAAATAAGAATATCAATTTAAAACAAGAATATCAATTTAAAACAAGAATATCAATTTAAAACAAGAATACGCTTGAGAATAAAAAATTAAATACTTTAGATGCAAGCAATAAATACTAATGTTAGTAAAAATACTTTAGATGCAAGCAATAAATACTAATGTTAGTAAAAATACTTAGATTGGCATGCGGTGTTATACTTAGATTGGCATGCGGTGTTATACTTAGATTGTCATGCGGTGTTATACTTAGATTGGCATGCGGTGTTATACTTAGATTGCCATGCGGTGTTACCGCATGACAATAAAAAGATAACTTCTAAAAAAAGCTAACTTCTAAAACCGTGAAAAAAGTTAGAATTGATTAGAAAATAAACTAATAAGGCAATGCACAGGCATCGACAAATATAAAGTTATAAAATAATAAAAATATTAGTCAAGTGGACGCATTGAAAGTACTGGTTCGTCAACACGGTCAATCCCTTTTTCGAAACCAGCAGCAGCTGCACGAGCACGACCAGCATGCCATAAGTGACCAACGAAGAAGAAGAAACCTAAAACGAAGTGAGAAGTAGCTAACCAAGAACGTGGAGAAACGAAGTTTACCGCGTTAATTTCAGTAGCTACCCCACCTACAGAGTTTAAAGACCCTAAAGGAGCGTGAGTCATATATTCAGCAGCACGACGTTCTTGCCATGGTTGAATATCATTTTTTAATTTGTTTAAGTCTAAACCGTTTGGTCCACGTAATGGCTCACACCATGGTCCACGGAAGTCCCAGAAACGCATAGTTTCACCCCCGAAAATGATTTCACCTGTAGGAGAACGCATTAAATATTTCCCTAATCCAGTAGGACCTTGAGCAGATGCAACGTTAGCACCTAAACGTTGGTCACGAACTAAGAATGTAAATGCTTGAGCTTGAGAAGCTTCAGGACCAGTAGGTCCGTAGAATTCACTAGGATAAGCAGTGTTGTTAAACCAAGAGAAACAACAAGCAATGAATCCCATAGTAGCAATAGCACCTAAACTATATGATAAGTAAGCTTCTCCATTTTTTTATTTTAAAAGGCTGAGCATAATAATTTTTTATAGCAAAGTAAAAAATCTTAGTTAAATCTAATAAGTCTGCAAAAAATCGCAGACTTAAAGATAAAATAACTAAGTAATTTAGTTTTTAGGTAATTTAATTTTTAGGTAATTCTAAAGGACTGTTGACGAAAATTGCGCAATTTTAACTATTATTTTTTAGATGCTGTTTTAGCAGCAGTTTTCGAAGCCATTTTTGCTCCATATTTTGAACGGCTTTGAACACGGTTTTTAACACCAGCAGTATCTAACGTACCACGAACAATATGGTAACGTACACCAGGTAAATCTTTAACACGACCACCACGTACTAAAACTACAGCATGTTCTTGTAAGTTATGTCCAACACCTGGAATGTAAGCAGTAATTTCATAAGTTGTAGTTAAACGTACACGTGCTACTTTACGTAAAGCAGAGTTAGGTTTTTTTGGAGTTACTGTATAAACACGTAAACAGATCCCACGACGTTGTGGGCAGGATTTTAAAGCAGGTGCTTTTGATTTATCAGTTAACTTTTGGCGAGACGCACGAATTAATTGTTGAATTGTTGGCATTTAATATGTTATAAAACATTACTATTAGATTTAAAAGTATCTATAGTAGAAATATTTATATTTTTTCGATTTATCATTTCAATTTTTTAAATAACAAAAATAACAACATATAGCAAAATCTTTTTATAAAACCGAGCTAATAACAACATATAGCAAAATCTTTTTATAAAACCGAGCTAATAACAACATATAGCAAAATCTTTTTATAAAACCGAGCTGCTAAAAGTTTTTCAGTAAACAACCAGTTAGACAACACCACTATCGTGAAAAAACGATGGATATTCTTAGACACAGAAATACTTGGTAACAGAACTACAACTGGCAAGTCCATTCCTTAACAAAAGATTTCAAAAAAATAGGCAAAAAAGCAAATCAAAAAAGATTGGCTCACAACTTTGCTGTGACCCTTGAATAAGCTCAACAAAAACAATCAGCTCTTTAACAAAAAAGCGACATTTAACAATAAAAGTCGAGCATTATTGTTGATCCGCTTTGGGCATAAAATGTAGCCCACAGGTAAAATATTAATAGATTTGGAAAGAAAGTTTCTAGTGAATAATTTTTTAAGTCCAAGACTAACTACAACTAAGAAAAATGTACGGAACAACAAACAAATAACAAAGAGAATAAAAAAGTAACTTTCTATTTTATTCAAGCTTGCCAACTACATTGCGATAAGCAAGTTTTTACCAATACTTTCTATAAAATCTTATAAAAAAGTATTGGTAAAAAGGTTTATTTTGAGGACTTGTTTTGTCTGCGGCGACGCCGCAAGCACATTACAAAGTTAAGCACATTACAAAGTTAAGCACATTACAAAGTTAAGGCATTAAAAGACTTTTTTGCCGAATTCCTATTTCAGGTCGCACGCCCATTTTTCAAAACTTGTTTCTACAGGGTTACGGTCTACCGCAATTTTTACTTTTTTCGCTTCACGCTCTGGTGAACTAATTGTCATGGGATTACTCCTTAATATAACAATTACAAATTTACTAAAATTAAAAGAATTTGTGCAATATAGAAATCCAAAAAAATGCAACATATTGGATAAATCCAGTTCTAAAGCATTTTCTTAGAAATAAAAAATATACTTATAGTTTTAGCAAACGCAAAACTTAAATAAAAGGTCTGCCCACAGTTTTGCTGCGCGCAACAATCGATTAGTTATAAACAACGTTATAGGTAGTCCAGAATCGATTTAAATACTTCTAATAAAAAAATTAAACAAAAAATAACAAATTAAAATAAATTTTATCATATAAATAGTTTAAACAATAAATAATTTTTTAACAATATTTTTTACTAATCAACTGCTAACAGTTTCATCTATTTAACGATAACAATATCTTGAAAAGGATTGTTTTCTCGCCTACAAAACAAATAAATGGGAAAAACGTTGCAAGTATTTAATTAGCTACATTCTTAAACAAAATTTAATAACACCCTACGAAAACTTATAGAGTAAACTTTTTCACAAACAACAAAACCGATGCTATGCTTAAAAACGCTTCGCTTTTTTTTCTATGCCCTTCGAGCATAGACACAAACTTGTGAAGTAAACATAGCATAGAAATAAAAAATCGACTTACTTTGCGAGAATAATATAGTACTGAGCAAAAGGAGAAGCTTATTCAAAAAGAGAAGCTTGTTATAGTATTTATTGATTTAGTCTATGCCTAACAGGCATAGACAATTAGTCTATGCCTAACAGGCATAGACAATTAGTCTATGCCTAACAAGCATAGACAATTAGTCTATGTCTAACAGGCATAGACTAGTACAATAGGGTATTACCCCTCAACTATCAAATAGAAAGAGGCAGTTTTAGAATAAAAAATGTATTTTTGTTTTACCACACTGAACATAATAATTCACCACCTAATTTACGTGCACGTGCTTCACGATCACTCATTAAACCGTTTGGTGTTGAGATAATAGCAATCCCAGTTCCGTTTAAAATACGTGGAATTTCACGATAGTTTACATAAATACGAAGACCTGGTTTACTAATACGACGTAAATTTGTAATACATGATTCTTTAGTTTTCCCTTTATAAAGTTTTTTCGAGTTATATTTTAAACGAATGACAATTTCAGAAGCTTTTGCGAAATCAGCACCTTGACTTTCAGTGTTTAAAACTTCAGCCATAAACAATCCTTCGTTTTGTGGCACTTCTAAATGGAAACTTTGAATAAATCCTTCTTTTTCTAAAATTTTTACAATTTCTAAACTTAATTTTGTAAATGGTACATTAACACTTGATTTTTGTGCTAATGTTGCATTTCTAATACGTGTCAACATATCACTAATACTATCATTGATTAAACCACGACTTTTTGTTAAAACCATAAATGTTTTTAAATTTCTTATTATTCTTTTATAATTCAATCCCAAAAATAGATTTCTTAAATAATAAAGACGCTTTAATAAGAATAAGCGGTTGAGGCTTAACCCCAAAAATTATTTAAGAATCCTTATCTACGGCAAAGCCGAGACGCTAAGTAAATATTACCCCCGCGGACTTCTTTATACATTGCCAATAAATTTGTACATTGCCAATAAATTTGTACATTGCCAATAAATTTGTACATTGCCAATAAATTTGTACATTGCCAATAAATTTGTATATTGCCAATAAATTTATACATTGCCAATAAAACCGTCCGAATAAAAAAGATAAATGTGCAATGCAGCTTTTATGTCTTAAATGTGCAATGCAGCTTTTATGTCTTAAATGTGCAATGCAGCTTTTATGCCTTTTGGTTCTACGTTCACCTGGCAGCACACAGCAAAGCGGTAGCGCAGTCCAGTATTTTTAAAAGACCATATAATAATTCCTTTTTAAAAGACCATATAGTAATTAGTTTTTAAAAGGTAATCCAAATTCTTTTAATAAAGTTAAGCCTTCATCTTGTTTTGTAGCAGTAGTAACAATAGAAATATCCATCCCACGAATTTGATCAATTTTATCATATTCAATTTCAGGGAACATTAATTGTTCTTGTAACCCTAAACTATAGTTCCCATGTTTATCAAAACTTTTTGGATTAATTCCTTGGAAGTCACGAACACGTGGTAATGCTAAATGAATTAAACGATCTAAGAAACCATACATACGGTCACCACGTAAAGTTACAGCAACCCCAACAGGCATTTTTTCACGAAGTTTAAACCCCGCAATAGATTTTTTTGAACGAGTAATGATTCCTTTTTGTCCAGCAATCATTCCTAATTCAGTTAAAGCAGCTTCGACGGTTTTATGGTTTTGAGAAGCACTTCCAATACCACGGTTAATTACAATTTTTTCAATTTTTGGAACTTCATGGATATTTTTATAATTATATTGTTTCATTAATTGTGGAACAATAACCTCATTATACTGTTTTTTTAATCTTTGTGTCATAACTTAAAAAAAAATATTTTTAAAATTAATAATAATTTAAAGCCCAGCGCGGAGCTTTTTTTACCCTTTTTGCTTTTGCTATATTTAGAATCCAACTCTGTTTTATTCTCTGTAGTTTTGTTCCAGGTCAAACTAAAGTAATTATATAGAAGTATCTGATATCGATGGTTTTAAATAAAAACATCAACTAAAAATTATTTAAAGCAAATAAACGAGAACAGTTTCAAAAAACACGTGAATAAAAACAACGTTATTAGAATCAACCAATTCGAGTTTATTTAATTTAAATAAAAAGGTTTAAAACTTTGCCCTTTTTAAAAAGCGAAGCCACAATCAGTTATACGTCAAAAAGACGTAGAGCCGTCTATGCCCGAAGGGCATAGACATTGTTACTCACACCTTTGCTGTAAAAATAACATCAAACAAGAATAAACGGAATAAAAAAAATAGAGTTTTAAAAGTCTCTACCTACAGTTTTTACAAAAAAGGTTTTTCAGATTATATTAATTTTTTCATTATTTGACTCATAAAGCTTAAGCCCTTTGGGCATCAAAAAGCAAAGCGTTTTTTATCATTGACTGTTTAGGACTATACGAGTCTTTATTAGAATTAGAAAAAAAACGTAGTTTTTTTAGAAAGCTTTGTTTTTGAATTTCTATTGATGCTTTTTAACAAAATAAAAAATTTGCTGCTCTTTGCTCTGTAAATAAAATAGTTTAAAACTTTATAGCGAATAAAGTTAGATTAGACTCCCAAGTAACAAATAATTATTTACAAGATATAAACTTATATACGAAGGTCAATCTTAGACTCGAATAAACTATTTTTAATCAAATAAAGATGCTTAAGAAAAAGCTTCGCGTAAAGATGCTTAAAAAAAAGCTTCGCGTTTTTTTCTCCGCCCGTTTTAAAACTAAAAGGTCCGTTTTAAAACTAAAAGGTGAAGCCACGGGCATTATAGCAAAGCCTCTGCAGACAGAAAAATTGGGCAGCAAACAAACGAAAAAGCAAACTTATAATACTTCAGGTGCTAATGAAACAATTTTTGTAAAGTTTTTATCACGTAATTCACGAGCAATTGGCCCAAAAATACGAGTCCCACGCGGGTTTCCTTCTTTGTTAACAATAACAGCAGCGTTATCATCAAAACGAATAAAAATCCCATTTTGACGTTTTAAACCTTTACTAGTACGAACAATAACAGCACGAACAATATCGGATTTTTTAGTTGGCATATTTGGAAGCGCATCTTTTACAACTGCAATAATAATGTCACCAATATTTCCTTGTTTTGAACCTAAAACACGAATACACATTAATTTACGAGCTCCACTATTATCGGCTACATTTAAATATGATAATGTTTGAATCATTTGAAAATGGTTTCTCTAAGGAAACATGAAATCCTATTGGATAAAAACTTTAAATTCATCATTAAATTAAAAGCTTCAGTTGCCTTTATAGAACAACTGTTTATAGCTTGACCCTTATTGTAGCTATAAAGACTCTTATATTTAGTATAGAGCTAGCTTTATAATAAGTTTTCTATGGGTCACAACAAACCACCTTCTAATCTTTGACTGTTCACAGCTTTGCTGTGCACATAGCCTTTACAAAAGTATGAAGCTTTAAGGCGGATTGATGGAAATGTATATTGAAGCGCATTTGACTCCAACTATAGAAAAGAAAAAAACTTAAAAAAGTTTTCTGTAGCCCGCGACAAAATTGCGGGCTTAGATATTGATTTTAAAAAAAAGGTTTAGGACTTTGTCTTAAACAATATAACTAAACAATATCTAGAGACTATACTCTTTAAAAAGAAGAAAAAAGCACAGCAAAATAAACAAAATATTAGTTTTTAACAAAACAATAGTTTTTAACAAAACAATAGTTTTTAACAAAACAATAGTTTTTAACAAAACAATAGTTTTTAACAAAACAATAGTTTTTAACAAAACAATAGTTTTTAACAAAACAATCAACAAGAAATAGGTCAAATCTACAAAAACAAGCACTGTTGTTGTCGATTTGTCGGCATTTTCGAGCTAAACTTTGTTATAAATTTAAGTAGCATTTGCTAATGAAATAAATTTTGTTTTTAATGGCATTTTGTAAGCAGCGATACGTAATGCTTGACGCGCCATACTTTCAGGAATTCCTTTCATTTCGTATAAAATTTTTCCTGGGTGTACAACAGCTACCCAATATTCTGGTGCTCCTTTACCAGATCCCATACGAGTACCAGCTGGACGCATAGTTACAGGTTTATCAGGGAAAATACGAATCCAAAGCTTACCTGTACGACGTACATAACGAGTTAAAACTCGACGTCCAGATTCAATTTGTCTTGATGTGATCCAACAAGGCTCTAATGCCTGTAAAGCAAATTCACCAAAAGCAATCGTATTTCCACGTGTTGCTTTTCCTTTTAAATTACCACGATGGTGTCTTCTATATTTTGTTCGTTTTGGACTTAACATAAAAAATTATGATTTATAAAAATAAAAAATATTGACTTAATTTTACTTTGTTATTGATTGCCCACAGGAGGCTTGTCGGTGCCGGAAGGGCATCGACAAAAAATGAGCAGCCCATAGTTTTTAATTCTGTAATTTTTCACGTTTATTGCTACGCCCTTTTAAATATAAAAAGGTTAATTTTAAATATAAAAAGGTTAATTTTAAATATAAAAAGGTTAATTTTAAATATAAAAAGGTTAATTTCGTAGCCGCGGGCTGTTAAGTACAGATTTAAACCCTAATTAAATAAAAAAGTTTTGCAAAAACACCCGTAGGTTTAGTTTGGTCAAAATAAGCCATTAATTTTGTTTAGACTCTTCTTGCTATAATTAAAAAAAAGACTGAACAGCTAAAGCAATTAGCTAGGGCAATTCCCAATTATTGAAGATCTAGTCCGTGAGCTTCCCACAGACAACAACTCACGATATTATCGTAAGACATTTATTTATTTCCCGCATTTATTCAGATAAATAAAAGTGTTTTAATTCCCTTTTTATTTGTTCAATAAAACTTTATTTAATATTATAAAACTTGTTTACTATTATATGACAAACGGCTACCTACCGTGTTGCTGTAGGCCTGGAATTTATAAAATAACCGATCCGTCTATGCCCTTCGGGCATAGACGGCTATCCTACTTATAAAATAACCGATCCTACTATTAACTTGATTTGAAACAAAATTGCGCCGGCCTTTTGAAAACAAAAAGCTTGTGGGAATAGTTGCGCTTGCGCAACTATTTGGCATGGGCAATAATTGAACTAAAAAACGTATTGTTATACTATACCACAACGAAGTTATGAATGTAGCAAATACAAAGGGCTTTTAAGAATAAAACAAGCAACTTCACTACTAAAAAGAATCTATTGTCTATGCAAGAAGAGCATAGCGGGTAAGTCCACAGCAAAGCGGTGAATAGGAACAAACTCAAATAAAAACAAAAAGAAATTATTTATTTAAAATTATATCGACACTTAAGTAAAAAAACCAATACCAAAAAAAATAGACCATTATTAAAAAAAAGCCCAGTTTATAATTTTGCTTCGTCGTAAGAAAAGCTGGAGAGTTGACTAAGCACACGGCATAGCTGCGGGCGGTGCAATATCAAAAAAGACAAAAAAAATAGTTATAATTAAAACAAGTTCTGCCCACAGTTGAACAGTGAGCAAAAAAAAAAGCAAAACTTTTTTTTGTAACCTGTTTAAATAATAAAGTGTAAAACTAAGTGTCCGCGGTTTCGTCTTTTTACTTTTTATTGGTAATTTTTATAATTTTAACTTCGCCTTTTAAAAAGAAAAAGACGAAGCAAAATTATAAAAATTACCAATAATTAGGACTTAGTATGTTTAATAAAAAAAGCGACTTCTGAAAAGCTAGATCCACTGGCGTATAGCGCCGTCCTTTTAAAAAGGGGTAGCCGTAAGCAGAAGTAAATAAAAAAGATCTAGCAATGCAGTGAATAAAACATTTAATAAGTCAAATAAAAAGAGGTTCGTTTTAAAAAGGTACACCACGATCAAAAAGAAAAGGTAGTACAGCATCCAGCAGAGCTGTGAGCATAAAAGTTCGAGGATGTAATTAAAGAGTAAGACTTAACTCTTTAGTACGTTCTTGTAGTTTATTTAAACGTTGGGCTTTTTCTAATTTCATTTTAATAACATTATAATTATGTTTTTGTAGAAGATATTTTTTAGGTTGAATTTGCCATTCTTGAATGTTACGTTTTTTCTTTCTTTTTACTTTAAGTGGCGCAGAACGTAAAGCATGTCTATGCCCTTCGGGCATAGACGGCTCATCAGTATTTTTAGTTAAATTTTTAAGAGAATCACTAGATGTCTTAATGTTAAGTTTTGGTGCTTTTACTAATTCTAATTTTAAATAATCACCAGGCCAAACAAAACCACCAGCACGTGGTTTATAACGTAAAACAGAACGAAGAATTTGACGTTGAACACGACGTCGTAATTGTTTCATTCTGATATTAGTAGGCTGTTTATTATTTGAATCTTGAAGTTCTTTTTTACGTTGTTTTGAACGTAAAACACGTTTTTCGTTAATTAATTCAGCAATAGGTTTTGTAAGTTTTTGACGTGATAAAGGACGCCAACGTACAATATCAGGATCTTGTGCAATAAATTTAGCACGACGAGGAATTAAACCAGCAGCAAAACGACGAGCTGATGACATTGATTGTTTAGTTAAATCTTGTTTAATGTGATATTTACGTTTTGTTTTAACACGTTTTCGTAATGTAAAATCAGAAATTGGATTTAAATAAGGATTTTCACTACTTGTTAATAAATTGGTTTGTTTTGATTTTACAAGACGACGTTTAATATAACGATCACGTGGCAAACGTGATCGTTTGTAGAAAATATAAATATAATGTACTGGAAGAACTTGATTTAATAAAGGACCAGATGGGAACCAAACAGGAGAACGTGGATGTTTTTTAACACGACGATAACGTTTCTTTAATCTACGATAAATGTTGCGAGAAGTTTTATCAGCTAAATTGGCTTCTGGGTTTTTGTCATTGAAAATATTAATTGGTGAATTTTTTTCTTTTAATTTTGTTAATAAATTTGTTGAGTAAATACTGACTCCATATTTAGAAGAGTATAAACTTGGTTGTAAACGATCACCAGTAAATGTAGAGTGAATATTCATTTTATTTTTTACAACATATGTATTGTGAATCTTATTTTCTGTAGTGTTTGATGTAGTACTATCTTTACGATTAATACTAACAAACGGTGTTGATTTTTCGTACAGCCATGATTTTAAAATTGAATGACGGAATTGGAAACGACGCCATCCTAATGGAGCAAAACCATCCATACCTAAAGCAAAGAATTGATCTGGATCATAAGTAGTAAAAGGAATTTGCCAATATAGAGTTGTAGCGGTATTCATTCCTTTTAAAGGTGCAGCTGTAAATACAAAATTGTCTATGCCCTTCGGGCATAGACGGCTCCTTAAATCTGTAATTTGTTGTGAAGATTGAGAATTATCACTTAAATCTTTCAGACCATCAATCCTAGAGATCGAATTATGTTCAAATAAACGCTCACGTGTTAAAGAATGTAAATACATTTCATAACCACTTTCACGTCGTGATAATAAACGGTTTGTTACTACAAATTTTCTTAAAGATTCGTCCCACCCAGCATAAAAAGGAATTGGATTTGTTAAAAATGTATTTGTTTGTTCTGTCAATGTTTTTTGTGACTCAACAAACGATCCAATTTGTCGATCTTTTGGAAGTAAATAATTTTCAGCAATACGAGAGAAAGGATCAGTAGAATAAGATTGAGTAACAAAATTATTATTAATTTCCGAACGATTTTGTTCTGTAGATATTTTTTGAGCATTAGTAACCAATTCTAGTTTTTGTCCTTCAGCCATTGGCATAGCACTATTATTGCTACGATCACGTAAACGGAAAGCTTCAGGAAGAGCTAATGGTTTATAATCAAAATCACCAATTTGTAGAGAGTTAAATTCTTTTGACCAAGTATTTTGTCGAGGCCCATCAGACATAGATAAAGCATTAAATTTATCACGTTCTAAAATTTCAGGAATTGATAATTCTAATAATTTTTGTTGAATTTGACGATCTTTTTCATATTGCCATAACGAATCAGTTGTTGCACGAAGATTCGGTAAAAAACTTTTCCACCACCAAACTTTTAAATCATTTGTAGCTTTAATACGTTTTAATTGTTTATTTAAAAGACGAATTTTAGTTAAAACAGCACGACGTCGTTTTTTATATTTACGTAATTTTTGAGCAAATTTCCCACGTTTTTGTTTCCAATAACGTTGTTTTTTCTGTTTAGCACGACGTTGTAATGGACTTTGTTTAAATAGTTGATTTGAATCAGCTAAAGCCATAGGTGTCCCTGTAGAACTAAATACAGCTAAATCAGCCTGACTCATTTGTAAGGTTTCATTATAACGACGTAAATTTTTAAATTGGCGTTTTAATGAATCATTTAAAGTACGTTTTTTAATAACTCCACGATTTTTTCTTACACGAATTCTTCGTTGAGGTGATTTTTTCCGTTTAAACTTTTTACGGAAATATTTTGAATATGCATTGTTTAATACTTGTTTCCAATTAAATTTGCCTTTTTTCACACTCGACACTTCGATATTTTCAACTAGATTAGTGGAATCTAATTTTTTACGTGCTGGATTAATGTCACTAAGTTCTTCAGACATTGAAGGAACAACAGGATTGCTTAAATCTTTTCCTGTTATTTTTTCAAAAATTGAATTACTTAAACCTTTAATTTGTGGTGTTTCTACATATCTAAATTTTCTATCTAAGCTAGTTGATGTTGAGGCGTTATCACGACTAAAAGCGTATTGTGAATTTGACGCATTTAAAAGTGTTAAAGGAATATCAGTATTTTGATCTAGATATTTTGAATAATTTTTTGAATCATATTTAAAAGGATTTTTACTTAAAGGTTTAAATTCTTTTCGCATTCTTTTTTCTTTATTTAATGTACGTTCTTTTTCTTGCCAAGCTTTAAAATTATCTTTTCGAGTTTTATTTATTGTAAAAATCTTAAAGATTTTAGTTTTTAGAAGTCTTGTTGTTTTTGATTGATAATTACTATAAATAGTTTTAAGTCGAATTGGAGTAACGGTAAAAATTTGTTTTGAGAAATTTCTTAATTTGGTTTTGATTTTATTTTTAGATTCCGTATCTAGACTTGAAGGAGAGACTGATTTATTAATAATATTTGAAAGTTTTGTTAATGAAGCACTTAATTCTTTTTCTTGTTTTACTAAATATTGATATTTGATCTGATCTAAAGAACTTTTTTGACTATTAGTTTTATTTAAAACTAATAAACCATCATTTAATGATTTTTGAACCCCAGTTGGTACTTGATTCTCTTGAACCCAAAGATTTGAATCCGAAGAATTAGCAGTATTATTTACAAAACCTAAAGTGTCTAAACGTTCTAATTTGGTTTGAATTGATTTTTCTTTCTTTAATTTACGTTTTTCGCGTTTTTCAACACGTCGTTGTAAATAATTTTTTAAAAACTCTTGATCATTGATTTTTCGTTTCCATTTCTTTAATAAATTTAACCATAAATCAGTTGGGAATGAACTTTTAACATAAGTATCAAATTTTAATTTTTGAAGTTCTTTTAATTCTTGAATTTCACGTTTTGTTAATAAATAATCCTTCTCTTGATTAATAAAATCCGAAGAATTTGTTACTGGTTTTAAACCACGAATTTTACGACCTTTATATAGGAAATTAGTTAATTCTCCATAATTTTTGTCTTCTAATAATTGTCGAATATATTCTTGTTTAATTGGTTTTGAATTCGTCAAATAAGCTCCAATCGTTTCTGTTGCTTGATTTACTAAATCTTTTGGTGTATTACCAAGAGAACTTACTTTTTCTGTTTCGAAATTGTTTGATTTTTCTGTTTCGAAATTGTTTGATGGAGTTAATAATTCTTCATGAATAATTAAACTTTTTTGTAAATCATTAGCTGAATTATTAAAATATTCATTATATAACGGTTGATCAAATTTTAAAACCGTTTGCTGAGAATTTTCATTGCCTGCTTGAGCGAAACCCCAAGCATTTCCTTGACTTGGAGTAATTGCGAATAAATGACGAATTTTCTTAAATGTTCCACTAAATTGTTGGTTATAAATCCCACTTACAAAGCTTTTAGTTCCACCAATTTTTGTTTTCATTGAACGATAATGTTCCATTTGTGTATACCAACGAAGTGTATTGTAATGTTCCGCTAATAAATATCTACGTAAATGTAATAAATTTTCTTCATTTTTAGTTAAAAAATGTGATTTTGGTTGACGATTAATAAATAAATCAATATCAAATTTTAATAATAAACGATTAAATGGCGTGTAATACCAATGTTGTAAAACATCTTTATAAATTTGATAACGATAACGACTTGCACGTTTACCTACAATTGTATAATTATGTGTTGGAATTGTTTTTCGTGAGAAATTATTAAAATCTAAACCTTCAGCCAATCGCTCACCGTTGTTACTTCCTAAACTCGTTGATGTTTTTAAATCACTGCTCGCAGCTACACCACTGGCAAGCATATTATTGTTACTTGGTAATGCTATTTGAGTTTCAGTAGGCTCTTTGCTCCAAGCAATACGTCTTACATGAGCAGGTGTTTTTCTTCTAGCTTTTCTCATACTAGCCACTTTCATTGTACGTTCCCATCGTAATGTTGGTTTATAATAATAAAAATAACGTTTCATCATTACTCTAAAATATGGAGCATTATTTTCAATAGAGAATTTTCTAAATACTGTTGGAGTATAATAATGAAGTTTCTTTTCAAAAGCTTGTTGTTGTTTTTGATAAATTTTTAATGGATGGAATAAAGTAAATGGGGTTGAACTATTTGATCCGGCTATATTTGTTGCACGAAGACTTAATTGTTGCTGTTCACGAAGCCCTTTGCTCTCACCTTCAAGTATAGACGGAAGATTATTTGTAGCACGCTCAAGATCTTGAGATGTCGAAATTCCAGGTTTATTTAAATATAATGCCTTGCTGGCGTCTACGCCGCTAACAAAACGATTTTTTAAGATTTGTTGTGATAAGAAAATTTGACTATTTTGTTTTTTTACTGAACCTGTTAATAAACCAACAGAATTTTGAGATAAAGAAGCATTATAAAAATTATTTAATAATGCTTTATTATTTGTGAATACTGTCTTATTACCAAATCTATTTTGACTATGGGAAATTTTAGAAAAAATTTGTTTCCAACGTTTTGAATAAATTGGATTATTTAGATGTGAGGTTTTGTCAATGCTACGTCTTTGATCGTCGGTCAAAGACTTTGAAAAACCTCCATTTAAACGTGAGCCGTCTATGCCCGAAGGGCATAGACAATTATCTAAATTTAATTGAATTTGTGAGATTTTTAAACGAGTATCAAGCTTACGAACAAATTTTCGTAGAGTTGAATTTTCAACTTTTAAATTTTCCTTAATAATTGACCCTTCTTTAGGATCAAAAGTTGAGCCAAAATCTTTATTAGAAGAACCAAGAGAAGTGGCAAAAGTAAGATTTGTTAAAGTTTTATCAATTGTGCCTCCTCTAAAATTACCAGATGGTCCGACTCCATTCTCTGATTTAATTGATAAATTTTGTTTTATTGCGTTATTATCGCTAGTTTTCGAATATACATGAAAACTTGGATGATAAACTTGTTCAAATAATATACGGAAAAATTCTTGACGTGGTCCAGCATAAGATTCTAAACGTGGTTTAGCTAATTGTTTTTTAAATGAACGCATCCATGGTCCAGGGAAGAATCTAAAACGTACTCTATGATTACGCATTTTTCGACGTAACCAAAAACGATCAAATCCGTAATTTAAATCTTCAATTGTAAATAAATCATAAACTCCTTGGTCATAAAGTGATGCATCAAATGTTCGATATTTTCTAATACGACGTTTCCAACGTTCTCTTCGACCGTGTCTTCCTCGATTTCTTCGTGTATTTCGGTCTGAAGCTTTAGTACCTAAAAAAGATAACTGTGGTGCTTTTGCTAATGTTTCCGATTGATACAAAATTCGATCATCATTCACAAGTCCTAAAGGATTTGTTAATGTATAATCAAGTCCGTAATACGGAATACTTGAAATAGCACAAATCATTGTTAAATATAAAAATGTAAAATTTAATGCTTTATAATAAATACTTGTACTTACTTTAAACGATGAAATTAACCACATATAAATCTTAAAGGCTGGGTTTTCCCAAAACCAACAAGTTAAATGTAATAAACTTAAACATCCTAAAGTTAAACCAAGAATATAACTACTATGAATTGTAATAAAAGTTGTTAAATCTTGAGCTGGGAAACTTTCCAGAATTGAACTTTCTGAACCAATTGAAAGGTTTGTTACAAAAGGATAAATACTTGTTTGTTCTGTTAATGCTAATAAAAAGTTTAACAAGAAAATCTTTTGTTTTGCAGAATCTGTGGTAATTGTCATTTTTCGTTCATTATAACTATCCCACATATATTTAACTAATAATACAAACCCTAAAATATAACGAAAAATATCTAACGAAAGCCAAGGAATTACAAAGAAACGGAAGCCAAAAATTACACTGGTAATCCATAAAATATTTCCAGCAATACTTCCTAACCCGGCTAAATATCCAGCTTCTAATCCTTGCATTACAAAACGACGAATCGTAATAAGATGAGATGTCCCAGTTGGAATAAATAAAAATAAACTATTTATTAAACCAATACTAAATTTTTCTAAATTATAAAAAAATAAATTGGTTTCCCCATAAGATAATGGTTTGTCTAAAAAATTAAAAGCATTATGGAAATAGCTATCTAAAACCGAGATTTCAGAAACCATTGCCGAACTTATATCTGGAATAATGATAGGTAAATCCCAGACATTATTTAACCATTTTAAGGTAACAAAATTACGAAGAAACTCTTGAATTGTTAAAACAAGATACGTAATAATTGGACCTAATTCATCATAATTATTTATTTTAAAACTACTATCGGATTCTATTAATTTATGAACTACTTCAACATAATCTTTAACCGATGTTACTAACGAAAGAAAAGTTATCATTAGGTTTTCTTTAATTATCTCTGTTTTTTAAACAGAGAATTAATACTACAAATTTTACATTTTGTAAAAGAATCTGATGCTAAAAAAAAAACGCTTTCCCTTTTTTTTATACACCCTTTTAAAAAAGCTTGTGTGAATAATCGCGCATGCGCTACTATTTGACTTTTTAAAATAAAATCGCTGTTGTCTACGTTTTTTAAGCATAGACTTCTGTCCGTTAGAAAGTAAAAAACACAAAGCGTTTTTTAGTGTATTGCATAGGCTTTTATTAAACTGTTTATTCGATCTAAAATTACAAACGAAAAAACAGTTGAACTTCACAAAACCTTTCTCACTACCCAAAAATTAAGACGCAATTATCTCTTTCTTTCAAATATAAACTACAGCACAAAACACTTACTTAAAGTGAGGGCATAACTAAAAAACAAAACGTTTTAGATATCATCGAATTCTTTTATTATAATAATTAACACCAAAAAACATTAAATTTAAACAAAACCTCATTTCCTAAATAACGTGTTATTTTTTGCACGTGATCCGCCTTAGCCTTTTTTCAAATCTTCTACGTGGGAAAAGCTGTAAAAATAAACTAATTATTATGAACATTTAAACTAATTATTATGAACATTTAAACTAATTATTATGAACATTTAAACTAATTATTATGAACATTTAAACTAATTATTATGAACATTGCAGCTCTGCTGGTAACAGATTGTCTATGCCCTTTCATTATTTAAAAATAAATTTTTTATTATTACTTATGTTTAGAACAATGCCCCAACTGTTTACAAAAAGGATCGGCAACAAAAAATGCTAGTAAAAAAGTTACTTCATCTGGGCAATTGCAAAAAACGTATTGGTATTATAAAAAAAATAGCACTCACGGGAACACCGAAGTATTGTCCGAAGCTTTAAGATTGAAGCAAACCAAATAATTGTGAGTGTTAACGCACAATTATGCTTTGTAAACAATCTTTTCAGAGTCTATTTATTTTTTTTAAGTCTGCGATTAAATTGTAGACTTAATTTAAGATTGTTTTTTTTATTCTGAACTGCACAAGAAATACCACAACTATGCCACAACGGGCATTAAAAAGCTAAAGCTTAGTTTTTAGTAGATTAGTAGAACAGTTTATTGTAAAACAAATCGAGGCCTGAAGGGACTCGATGTAGGATCTTAATATATTTGTATGCAGAAACTAATATAAAAAAAAAGAAAAATAAAATATTTAATTTTTTATAATTATAGTATATATTATTATATAAATAAAACTAAAAAATAGTTTCATATTCGTAAGTAAAAGGGTTTGATTACGTCACTGACCAAGTCTTTGCTTTTTATTTTTATATAGAGTGCGCGCGGTGGAGCTTTTTAATTCATTTTATTCGATTTTATTTGATTTAAAAAAGGCGGAGAAAAAAACGTTTTTTAAACAATTTTTTTTTATTAACTTAATCGTTTTTTTATTAACTTAATCGTTTTTTTATTAACTTAATCGTTTTTTTATCACCAAACCAATAGTTTAAAGTTCTATTGGTCTTTTTATACAATCTCAGTTGCTATTTTGGCTATGTTCTTAAAAAAAACGTTTCGAGTTTTTTTTTCTACGTGCAAAGCTTTGTAAAATAAAAAATTTTGCTTTTTTATTATTGCTTGGGGACTTTATCCATAAAAAGTCGATATCCAATGAGCATAACATCATAACATCTATATTGTGAGCTTTTTTAATACCAAAACAATATATTTTTACCATAAGTATATTTATTTTATATAGGCAAAACATTATATGAGATTTAATTGGCCAAACAGAGGAATTCTATTAAATATTTAGGATATGCTCGATATATGACTATCGCGATCGGTACATATCAGGAAAAACGTACTTGGTTTGATGATGCGGATGACTGGTTACGTCAGGACCGTTTTGTTTTTGTAGGTTGGTCTGGTCTTTTACTATTCCCTTGTGCTTATTTTGCTTTAGGTGGATGGTTTACAGGAACAACATTCATTACTTCATGGTATACTCACGGACTTGCTTCTTCTTACTTAGAAGGATGTAACGTTCTTACAGCTGCGGTTTCAACACCTCCTAACAGTTTAGGACACTCATTATTATTTGTATGGGGACCTGAAGCTCAAGGTGATTTAACACGTTGGTTCCAATTAGGTGGATTATGGGCGTTTATTGCTTTACACGGATCATTTGGTTTAATTGGATTTATGTTACGTCAGTTTGAAATTGCTCGTTCAGTAAACTTACGTCCATATAACGCTATTGCGTTCTCAGCTCCAATTGCTGTATTTGTTTCTGTATTCTTAATCTACCCTTTAGGTCAATCTGGATGGTTCTTTGCACCTAGTTTCGGTGTTGCTGCTATCTTCCGTTTCATTCTATTCTTTCAAGGGTTTCATAACTGGACACTAAACCCATTCCACATGATGGGTGTAGCTGGTGTTTTAGGTGCTGCTTTACTATGTGCAATTCATGGTGCAACAGTAGAAAACACACTATTTGAAGATGGTGACGGTGCTAACACATTCCGTGCTTTCAACCCTACACAGGCTGAAGAAACTTACTCTATGGTTACTGCTAACCGATTCTGGTCGCAAATTTTTGGTGTAGCTTTCTCTAACAAACGTTGGTTACACTTCTTTATGCTTTTAGTACCAGTAACAGGATTATGGATGAGTGCTTTAGGTGTTGTTGGTTTAGCTTTAAACTTACGTGCTTATGACTTCGTATCACAAGAAATTCGTGCAGCTGAAGACCCAGAATTTGAAACATTCTATACTAAAAACATTCTTCTGAATGAAGGTATTCGTGCTTGGATGGCAGCGCAGGATCAGCCTCATGAACGTCTAGTATTCCCTGAGGAAGTATTACCTCGTGGTAACGCTCTTTAATTTATTAAAAAGCTTGTTGGTTATTGTCTATAGCTACAAATTTAATACTCTATTTACGGTTTACCGTTGACAGTGTGTTGATTAGTCTATTTGCCAATTCCAATATAGTTCTGTATATGTCCGCGGCATTGCCGCGGACATATATTTTTATAAAGACAATAACACACAGCATTGGCAGAAAAAATAGTTTTAAAATTTTAATGCCCGCGACGTAGTCGCGCGCAAAGCTTTATAATTTGTTTTAATAAAAAAGTCCCTTTATAATTTGTTTTAATAAAAAAGTCCCTTTATAATTTGTTTTAATAAAAAAGTCCCTTTATAATTTGTTTTAATAAAAAAGTCCCTTTATAATTTGTTTTAATAAAAAAGTTCCTTTAGTCTTTTTAATAGTCCACGGTTTTAACATGTTCCGTAAAAACGCTTCGCGTTTTTTATTGCCTTTTATATTTTAAAAGGCGGAGCCGTGTGCAACTTTACAAGACTAAAATTTATGTTAGCTTAATGGTTCGTTTAATTATTTTATATTCAAAGAATTTTTATGAGTAAAGTATATGATTGGTTTGAAGAACGTTTAGAAATTCAAGCTATTGCTGATGATATTACAAGTAAATATGTTCCACCTCATGTAAACATTTTCTACTGTTTAGGAGGAATTACATTCACTTGTTTCTTAATTCAAGTAGCTACTGGTTTTGCAATGACTTTCTATTACCGTCCAACAGTAGCAGAAGCTTTTGCTTCTGTACAATATTTAATGACTGACGTTAACTTCGGTTGGTTAATTCGTTCAATCCACCGTTGGTCCGCTAGTATGATGGTATTAATGATGGTATTACACGTATTCCGTGTATACTTAACAGGTGGATTCAAACGTCCACGTGAATTAACTTGGTGTTCAGGAGTTATTATGGCAGTATGTACAGTATCTTTTGGAGTAACAGGTTATTCTTTACCATGGGACCAAATTGGTTACTGGGCTGTTAAAATTGTAACGGGAGTACCTGAAGCTATTCCAGTTATTGGTGACCCATTAGTAGAATTATTACGTGGTGGTGTTGGAGTAGGACAAGCTACTTTAACTCGTTTCTATAGTTTACATACATTTGTATTACCATTAATTACAGCTGTTTTTATGTTAATGCACTTCTTAATGATTAGAAAACAAGGTATTTCAGGTCCACTATAATTTAAATTTTTGGGGATAACTCACTCACTAAACTTTAATTATTTAGATTGGTAATGCTCTGCTCACAGCTTCGCTGTGAACAGAGCAGCTTTGGTGCAAACTGGACCAATCTAAATAAAAAAATAGAACACGTTTATTAACCCAGAAAAAGTTTGTTTTTTTAAAGACAAAACTAAAGTCAGTAGTAGACTTTGCTTAGTTGTTAAAAAACTAATATAGCCCACAATAAATCCGTGAGCTTTAATCTATAACCTTTGGGAATAGACGATTTATCACAGACTAACCAATAGTAGTCGCAATAATACCGACTAAACTATTGCTCCCCCTTTTTAAACTATTGCTCCCCCTTTTTAAACTATTGCTCCCCCTTTTTAGTTTTAAAAGCTTTTTTTTTACTACGCCGCAGGGCAAATATTATTTAGTAACTATATTTTTTATTTAGTTTTTTATTTACAAAGTAGCAATGCTCGTTTTTATTAAAAACAGCTTTGCCCCAAGTATGTTCTATGTCTGATAACAGCTTTATATAGACGGCTGTCTATGCCCTTTGGGCCATGTGCTTTTAAATAAAAGGTTTAAGATTCTTTTAAATAAAAGGTTTAAGATTCTTTTAAATAAAAGGTTTAAGATTCTTTTAAATAAAAGGTTTAAGATTCAAAGCCCCTATGTCTTGGACATAAACTAATATATTTTTATTGGAAATATTAGTAACAACCCAATACTATAAAACACAGCTTTGCTGCGGTGAGCATAAGTAATAATCCGGACCTTAATCCAGTTTTATCGGTGGCAAAACCAGTAGCATGATGGCCGTTACAAATAGTAGCGCCTGCGCAACTATTCCCACAAGCTTTTTAAAAGAGAAGAACAACAAGATAAAAAAGCAACTAATGAGATAAATTAAAAATTAAAAACAATGAATTTAGCTATTTATGGAAAAGGTGGTATTGGTAAATCAACAACTAGTTGTAATATCTCAATTGCTTTAGCAAAACGTGGAAAAAAAGTTCTACAAATTGGTTGTGATCCAAAACATGATAGTACTTTTACATTAACAGGTTTTTTAATTCCAACAATTATTGATACTTTACAGTCAAAAGATTATCATTATGAAGATATTTGGGCTGAAGATGTTATTTATGAAGGTTATGCTGGTGTAAATTCTGTTGAAGCTGGTGGACCTCCAGCAGGTGCTGGTTGTGGTGGTTATGTTGTAGGAGAAACAGTTAAATTATTAAAAGAATTAAATGCATTTTTTGAATATGAAGTAATTTTATTTGATGTTTTAGGAGATGTTGTTTGTGGGGGGTTTGCTGCTCCTTTAAATTATTCAGATTATTGTATTATTGTAACAGATAATGGTTTTGATGCATTATTTGCAGCCAATCGTATTGCTGCATCTGTTCACGAAAAAGCTCGTACACATCAATTACGTGTCGCTGGTTTAGTTGGAAATCGAACAACAAAACGTGATTTAATTGAAAAATATGTTGAAGCTTGTCCAATGCCTGTTATTGAATTATTACCTTTAATCGAAGAAATTCGTGTTTCTCGTGTTAAAGGAAAAACATTATTTGAAATGACTGAAACCGAACCATCGTTAAATTATATTTGTGATTATTATCTAAATATCGCAGATCATTTATTAACAGAACCTGAAGGTGTAATTCCTAGAGAATTAGCAGATCGTGAACTTTTTACTTTATTATCCGATTTCTATTTATCTGGTTCAACTCCAATAGCTACTGAAAAAAAAGAGGCCTCACTAGACTTCTTTTTAGTATAAATTGATAGACTTCTTTTTAGTATAAATTGATAGACTTCTTTTTAGTATAAATTGATGCTTGAAGTGCAATAAGCTCGCGGCTTCACTTTTTTTTATTTTAAAGCCTAGACTGCGGCCACCTAGACTTTGCCTACTTCAAAAGAGTCAGCAAAAACACTCTGAATCTAAAAGCCAGCTGCTTTGCCGCGGGCAGAGCATTATAAAAGATCAAAATTTATATAATCACGGATTTGTCATAAGCAAATCTAAAAAATTTTACGATTTTAATAAAAGTCTGCGTAATCACAACCCACACTTTTATTAAAATCGTATAGCGTCAAAAGTTTTTATAATAAGCTAAAAAGCTGTCTAATTTATTTTTTATATTATGAAAGTACGTGCATCTGTAAAAAAAATTTGTGATAATTGTCGTGTTATTCGCCGAAAAGGTACTATTATGGTAATTTGTACAAACCCTAAACATAAACAACGTCAAGGTTAAAAACCTTTTTTAATAAGCCAGCGGCTAAATAGTCATGCAGGCGCTACTATTCCCACAAGCCTTTTTAAAACGGCGTCGTATCTAAGTTGTGGAAATCTAAATTTATTTACCAAATAAAAGAGTTTAAGCCTGCGGCTTCGCTTTTTAAAAGGCCGGAGAAAAAAACGCGAAGCTTTTTTTTTAAACCTTTTTTATTTGGTAAATAAACCCACACTGACCCAATACGTCGACTATTGCAAAGCCCTGTATTTATTTGGCTGCCTTTTAAGCCGAAACTGCATAGCCTTACTTGTTTTTTAATTGGTTTTTTGATAATATATTAGTATAAGCAATAAACAAAACTGCCGGGGTAGCTCAGTGGTAGAGCAGTGGATTGAAAATCCTCGTGTCACCAGTTCAATCCTGGTTCCTGGCAAATAGAAATTCAGCATCTTATTTTTGTAAAAGTTAAAATTTTTTGATTTATGTCTCACGTTGTAAAAATTTATGATACTTGTATTGGTTGTACACAATGTGTACGTGCTTGTCCTCTTGATGTACTTGAAATGGTACCTTGGGATGGTTGTAAAGCAGCTCAAATGGCATCAGCTCCTAGAACAGAAGATTGTGTAGGTTGTAAACGTTGTGAAACTGCATGTCCTACAGACTTCTTAAGTGTTCGTGTATATTTAGGTAGCGAAAGTACTCGTAGTATGGGTCTATCTTACTAATTTATATAATTTTATTATGTTGCTTGTAGCAAGGCTACAAGCACCTAAAACCTTTTAGCTTTTTTTGTTAAAACCTTTTAGCTTTTTTTGTTAAAACCTTTTAGCTTTTTTTGTTAAAACCTTTTAGCTTTTTTCGTGATTGTCCACGGTGAAGAAAAAAACGCAATGCTTTTTTTTTAAGCCTCGGGCAGAACCTTTTTACTTTTTAAAAGCCTTTTTACTTTTTAAAAGCCTTTTTACTTTTTAAAAGCCTTTTTACTTTTTAAAAGGCGTAGTTTTAATAAAAAACAAAGTATTTTTAATCATTTGGAGATACCCACGGTAAAACCTGGGCATTATAACCAGAACATTAGATTTTAATGTTAAACAAATGATTTCGTAATTTTTTTTACATTTTCGTCTTATGTTAACTATTATCAGTTATATTGGTTTATTAATTGGAGCTTTAGGTTTTACTCTTGGTATTTATCTTGGATTATCAAAAGTTGTTAAATTAATCTAATACCCACTACAATATAATAAAACTAACCTTTATTCCGTTTCTGTAAGGCTTCGCTCTTTTAAGATTAAAAAGAATCGCCGAGAGCTTAGATAGTGTCTACTTATTTGCCATAGGCTCTATGCTTTTAAAGTCTAGACATATTCAGAACAAATAAGTAGAACAGATTAAAAAACACGAAGCGTTTTTTAAACATTTTGAATTGTTTTGGTTTATGCCCAAAAGGCATAAACCGAGTATTAAATACTTATTGCTCCGCCCGCTTTATAGTCGCGAGTTTATTTAAATAAAGCTTCAGAGTTATTACTCAATAGCTTTGTCAGTGACAACCCCACAAATATATAGTAGAGGTTCTACTCACACCTAAGTTGTGAGCCTTAAATAAAAAAGCTATGCGTTTTTAAATAAACTTATATTCCTTTTTTCTAAATGCCGTGGGCGTAGCATTTTATAGTAAGAATTAAATCCACTATATTATGGCTATTTTTATTAGTTGCTCTGCCCTTTTTAAATCTAAAAGGCGTAACTTTTTAAATCTAAAAGGCGTAACTTTTTAAATCTAAAAGGCGTAACCGCGGGCAAAACAACTTTAACAAAAAGAAAAATTATACCCACAAAATTGCTGTGGGCAGACATATAAACTAACAATAAAACTATTAGTTTTGCTTTATTGTTTTTTGCGAAAAACACTTGATTTACCTAACAAAATAGACTATAATAGTTCATAATAATATATTAAAATCATCTTCAGTAGCTCAGTGGTAGAGCAATCGGCTGTTAACCGATTGGTCGTAGGTTCAAGTCCTACCTGGGGAGTCAGTAAATAAAAGCTTAAAAAAAAGCATTGCGTTTTTCTCCGCCCTTTTTTAAATCTAAAACTCGTAATTGCGGGCTAGTTAAAAAACAAAAAACGAGAACAAAATACTTAAGTCATCTTTTATAAATTCTCATGCTCAACTTCAGTTAATAAATAACCCCGTTAAACCTACATTATTTCGTATCTAAATGGGCACAGACATAATTAGTCTAAAAAAACTTTTTTCTTAAGCCTCGGGCAGAGCCTTTTTATTTTTAAAAGACAATTAAATTAAAAACACAAAGCGTTTTTACGGGGCATTATAAAGATAAGGGTTTCCCTGTACAACACAAATAGCCCGCCGACGTAGCATATTGATTTATTTTAAACAACCTTTATATTTTAGATGCTACCTCAAAACAAATGTTCTGGCTTTAGCCAAGTCTCAGACTTTATTGGTTTTTATTTGAATAATGTTTGACTTTATTGTAAAAATTTTATATTTTTAAATTAGTACTTATTTAGTATTTTTTTTTTTCGCAGGGTAGAGCAGTCTGGTAGCTCGTGGGGCTCATAATCCTAAGGTCGCAGGTTCGAATCCTGCCTCTGCTATAATAAAAGAAAATAACTCAGTTTATTAATAAAGTAATAAAGAGGAGACCTTAATCAAATTACGCTACACCCTTTTAAAAAGCTTCAGCGCAGGCACCAAACTTAAAATTTTTTTGTTGTTGTTTAAATATATCGATATTTTTTCAACTTTTACTAAACAAGGCTAGTAAGATTATGCTATAAATCTTCTGTTTTTTCAATAAAACTAGGTTACGTCGAAGCCCCTTTTTATTAGAAAAAGGGCCTCTACACTATATACTATTTCTACACTATATACTATTTCTACACTATATACTATTTCTACACTATATACTATTTCTACACTATATACTATTTCTACACTATATACTATTTCTACACTATATACTATTTCTACACTATATACTATTAATGTGTTGTAGTAGTATTTTTTCAGTATATATACCGATTTATTCGAAACTTATAAATGCTTAAAAAAAAAAGCTTCGTTTTTTTTCGACGCCTCAGGCGAGTATAAAATATCTATGAGCTTCGGGCAGAGATATTTTAATTACAAAGAATATTGTTTCATTAATACTTACGATGATAAGAAAACTCCCGACTAACAGTTGACACTATTTCACGTTAATTATATTTACTGTTGACGTTATTTACTGTTGACGTTATTTACTGTTGACGTTATTTAACAAAGTGTGATATAAAACGCTTTTTAATTTTTTTGTACTATGTAGGAGTTGAACCCACCTAAAAACGATTATGAGTCGTTTGCCTAATCCGCTCGGCCAATAGTACTTTAACTTGGAACAACTTTGTAACAGTAGAAAAAAAGCTTTTTTTACTTGCTAGGCAATCTAGTTTAGTGATTGGCTATGGTGCCCCCCCTCCAAAAATTTTTTAGCGCTTAAAAACCGAAAAAAGAGATTTAATGCTCTGCTCTACTTTTTTAAAATAAAAAGTTTAGCCACGGACTAATGTCTAAAATTTTTATTAAGTAATTGCTTGCAACAAAGCCCCCAACTGATAATAAAGCTACTGAGCAAAAAAAGAAGTCCTCTTGGGTAATTATAAAAAAATCTTTAAAGAATAACAACTCTAATAAGTTTATTGCGCTACCCTTTTAAAAAGGTGTAACCGCGGGCTAGAGTGAAATGACACCAAAGAGTTTGTTATCATCGATTTACTAGTACCACGTAGTGACTGGGATCCTTTGCAACAAAACTATTATAATAACTACGATTTTATTTTTATTTGTTCGTAAGTCAGTGAGATTGGTACGGACTTACGAACAAATAATAGACTTCTGAAAAGGCTTACTAATGGATTTTTGTCATGGGTCAAAAACATGCTAGACTTACAAGTCAAGTATACTAGCGCGCGGCTACGGCTTTTAGAAATAACTTTTAGCAATAACTTTTAGAAATAACTTTTAGAAATAACTTTTAGAAATAACTTTTAGCAATAACTTTTAGAAATAACTTTTAGAAATAACAAGGTCGGAGCGGAGCGATTTTTAAAAACCATACTTAATTTTGAGATTGTGTATCAACCCCTGAATTTGAAGTATCACGACTTTCAAGTAAACGTTGTTGTTTTGTATCATGATGATCCCAAACTTTACTAGTCATTTCAATAATTTCAGACATTACATCATTCGTAGCAATTTCATCAGCTAAACCATATTGAATGGTTTCAGTTGCTGTTAAATAGAAATCACGATCTAAATCACGTAAAATTTTGTGACGTGGACGATATGTTGCTAATGAATAGATTTCGGCAACATCTAAACGAATTTTCATAATTTCTTGACTATCAATCCAAATATCTGAAGCTTGACCTTGAATTGAACTTTCAGGTTGGTGAATCATTACATGACAACCTTCAGTAACATAACGTTCCCCAATAGTCCCACCAGCTAAAGCTAATGAAGCAGCAGAAGCAGCAACCCCTAAAGCTAATGTTAATGAACCAGCTTTAATAAATTGAAGTGCATCATGAACTGTAATCCCGTTACCAACAGAACCACCAAAAGAGTTAATAATTACAAAAACTTTTTTTGCTTCTTCTTCTTGGAAAGCACGTTCTGGTTGTTTTCCACGTGGAGTATTTCGAAATTCCTTATAAGAATGTCTATGCCCAAAGGGCATAGACGGCTCATTATATGAATAGAAATCTAAATAATTTAATGTATTGCTTTTTGACTGTGCCATTGATAAATTATTTAATGTTTTATCTTTTACATATTCTTTTCGTAAACTACGTTGACTTAACGCTTTTTCCGAAGATTTAAATAAATTTTCTTGTGAATTTGTTTTTCCTGCCCAATTTTTTTGAGCTAATTCTGTTAATAGTTTTGACATTGCATTATTTTGATTACCTTTTTTTGAAACTGTACTATTGAATAGTTTAAATAATTCTCGTTTAGCAGCTTGTGCTGTTTCACTATTACTTCCACTATCATTTAAGCACGAATTCGCTAAAGGGTTAATATTTTTAAAGTCATAATCTTGAGCATCAAAATTAGCTAACATACGGAATGGTGAATAAATATCTAAATAATTTTTTTGTGATTTATCAAGTCGGGGCATTGCATTATTTGAATATCCGTGAGAATACGGCATTGAAAGGTTTTTACTATTTGAATATAACATACGTGCATCACCTTTATTAAAATCTTTCGATAAAGTTTCTGCTAAATGAAATAGATATGGTTCATCTGAATAATCAAAAAATTGTGCATTCCAGTTTAACCATTCCATTGTAATTTTCTGAAGTGTATATTGTTCTAAAGTATTATTTTCATCAATTCCCAAATCTTCATCCGCAGCTAATAAATCTTCAAATGACGAACTATTTGTTTTTTTACTTTGAAAACTAGAAGGGCCCATTTCACCAGTACCTGATGTTCCTTTTGCTGGTTTTGGACCACCTTTGAATAAACCACTACGTTCAATTTCTTTTTTTTCAAGTTCTTTTGAACGATCTTCCATATGAATGTTAATTAATAATCCACAAATTTGATTACAAAGTTCATCGTCCAAATATTGCATTAAAAAAACCATTCGACGTCGAAAAATAAAGTTATAAATATCAGTCCATTGTGCTGGAAGTTCTTCACCCCAGCAATAAATAATACGTGGTACTCCAATTGGCATAAAATTTTTAAGACTTAGTAATTTAGGAAATCTAAATCACATACATTTTAAGTGAGATTTTGTTTTCTAAACAAACGAGTAGCCCAGGGCGAAGTTTGCTAAAAGGGCGGAGAACAAAAAAACGCAATGCTTTTTGATACCCGAAGGGCAAAATCGCTACTGTTAGAGACAGTCAGACGGACTAAACCACTGATTAGTATAAAAACACTTAAAAATTTTCACTTACCTTTAAATTCTTTATTTTTATTACTCAATTCTTTATTTTTATTACTCCATTCTTTATTTTTATTACTCAATTCTTTATTTTTATTACTCCATTCTTTATTTTTATTACTCCATTCTTTATTTTTATTTAATGCCTTCGGCCGGAGTCGAACCGGCACGCCTTGCGGCACGGGTTCCTAAAACCCGGATGTCTACCAATTTCATCACGAAGGCTACTTGATTTTTTTATAGAAATAAAAAATAATTAACTTGCTTTTAATTATAGCTGAGTTTTTTTAGAAGTCAATTGCTCTATCAGTCCCTTTATAACTAGATCTATTAGTCCCTTTATAACTAGATCTATTAGTCCCTTTATAACTAACAGTCAAATTACTTTCTATTGTAAAACCGTTTTTTAATGGCATCGTCACATAAATAGTGTCGAAGTTTACAAGTAAAGCTCCGACCGCGACGTAACTGCGGGCAATTAAAAAAGACTAACAGAAACAATTTTAAAAAGATTGTCATTTTTGAGATTGTTTACTATAATTAGATGTAGATAGATAAAAAAAAAATAAAAAACCATCAGAATGTACTTATAAACAACACCCATTAAAGAAACCACAGTTTCTGCCCCAGCGAACTAGTCTTCTCTTACAAAAAAACGGTGGGCCTAAATAAAAAAAAGCGAAGCTTAAACCTCAGCCTTTTAATTTTAACTTTTAATTTTTAAAAGAGCAGAGCAATAAAAATAAACGCTGTGAGGAATAAATAAGTATTTATTGCGGTTTTTAAAACCCATAATATGTTAAAGAAAAGCCATTTTTTTATTAAGCGTCGTTTCTGTTTTTGCTTGGCACTAGATTCCCAAATGTTCACAAAAAGATCCAGCAAGCATAAACAAAAATCGGTCGACAATAGCAGATTGTTTTTACCAAAACAATAGCTTTACTACAAACAAAAGAATTTATTTGTTAACTATTTTTTCTTTTTTACAACGAGTTCTTGAGCCTTATGCATTTAAAAATGCACGTAGGGTTCTTCGGGAGGTTTATATAGCTAAGCCGCTACTCGGCCAGTTTTATATTTAAAAGAGCTTTGCATTGAAAAACCGTTGACTAAACTCTTTGTTTCTTATAAATATTGCGATAGTAGCTAAACTATTAATCTTTATATTTTTAATATTCATAGCCTAAAGTCAAAAATAAAATAGCTTATTTATTTTATTTGAATTGGAATGTGAGATCTTTAAACCTAACAAACCTACCCTCCTAAACCAGGACATTTTTCACGTACTTTAGCAAAAGGACCAAACACAACAACTTGGATTTGGAACCTTCATGCAGACGCACATGACTTTGATAGTCATACTAGCGATTTAGAAGAAATTTCTAGAAAAGTATTTAGTGCTCACTTTGGGCAATTAGGTATCATCTTAATTTGGTTAAGTGGGTGCGACACATTTAAAATAGATTTGTTTAACACCGTGTCAAAGTCACGGGAGAGAAGCAATATGCTTTTTTCTTGTTAGTTAAGATATATCAAATAAAGATATATAAGCTCTTTACTAACACAACCCCCTTTTTATATTACAAATCGGGTTTATTTTTTTATTAAAACGAAATACAGAGCCCACATCTTTAGAGTAGGCCTTCGTAAAAATGCAACCTTTTTTACCTATACCTACAATTTAGTTGAGGGAAAAAGCCAGACTTATTGATTAGAGGATTTAAAACGTTTTGTTGTTACGCCTTTTAAAATTGAAAAGGGCCGAACAATAAAATGATTTTTAAATAAAATGATTTTTAAATAAAATGATTTTTAAATAAAATGATTTTTAAATAAAATGATTTTTAAAATTGAAAAGGGCCGAACAATAAAACACTGGAAAAATCTAAAAAACTTTTCTGCAAATACTATATGTATAAGCCCGCGGCGTAGCTGCGAGCGAAGCATAATTCTTATCACCACTTATAAGAATTTTAAAAAAATCAGATTTTTTATTTTAATTCTTTAGAAAAGTCAAGATTTCTTTTTATTAAAAAATAGATTTCGCTCAAAACAAAAGCATGGACACAGCTTTATAATTACAAATAAGCCAGCAATTTATAGTATTCCAATATGCCACCTGAAAAATTATTTAAATCTATATCTGTCCATGCCTTTCAAAGCCTATTGACAAAAACTGGATGACTTTTGCTATGCCCACGACTACACCTTTTAGATTTAAAAAGGGCACGACAAAAAATTAACTGTTTGTCAATGCGGTGAGACATACATAAGAATAGAATACAGGCGCTTTCATTCCAATAATATAAATTGCTTAAAATAATAGGTCAATATCTGTGCTCAAAGAGTATAGACTGTAATAATAAAATACTAATTGCTCTGTGTTCGTCACTTTAACAAGGCAATAAAAAACGCGCAGCGTTTTTACTTATCTATTTTTAGCAACACCATGCGCTTTTATTTTGAGCAAAAAACACGCTCACGGCAAAGCTGTGCGCATAACATAAACAAATCTTATTCAACGTGAAATCTACTTGAAAAATACATCTAAAAAAGCTCCGGCCCTTTTAAACTAATAAGGCAAATAAATTTTTCGTAGCTGGGGGCTAATTTTTCAAATAGAAAGGAAACTCAAAAAAATTATTATAAATAAAACCTTTCTTTTTATCAGTTTTCGTATTTGAAAATAAAAGGTGATTATTAAGAGTAACAGTTTGCTGCTAGGCAACAAACCGTTTAGTTAACTCTATAATTAAAAACAATTTCTAGTTGTTTTGCTTTAGAAACATGTTAAACGTGTTTTCCAATTGCCCGCGGTGTCCATGCGGGCGAAGCAATTTAAAATTAAATTTGAGTATATTCGTTTTTAAATACATTAACATTTTAATTAAAACTTTAATTCTAAAACTCAAAAGTTAAACTTGATTAAACCTCTTGCGTTTCACAAGCAAACTTTTTGTTTGGGGCTTTGCCCCAGCTGGTAGCAAAGTCCCAAATATAAAACAAAATAACTCACAACTTCTAAAATAAAAATCTTTGCTTTTTATACTTAATTAAAGGTTAATAATCAATAGGCAGTATTTATCTCCCAAAAACCTCTTTTAAAGCCAAAAAAGTTATTTGTAAAATAATCCGTTTTTTAAACTCATTATTTGTAAAATAATCCGTTTTTTAAACTCATTATTTGTAAAATAATCCGTTTTTTAAACTCAAATGCTTTATTTTATAAATAGCTATGTCCTTGCTTTTGTAGGCGACTTTTTTTGTCTTTAAGGTAAACAATGTCAAGAACTTGTTTTACAATAATGTAATTTTAACAAGTGTTTTTGTTTTGTGTTTTTGTTCAGCTCGCTACCTTGTCGCGAGCTATTTATTGAAATTTTTTTTAATATTATGTCTAACACTGGAACAACAGGGCGTATTCCACTTTGGCTTATTGGTACTTTTGTAGGAATTGCTGCTATTACTTTACTTGCTGTTTTCTTCTATGGATCTTACGTTGGTTTAGGTTCATCTCTATAATCTGTTTCTAAGCTGATAAAGCTTATTGTCTCTGCCTTTTTTGGGCAGAGACGTATTAATAACAAAATGATTCGACTTTTTGTGCATTGTTCGTCACAAATCCACCGGATTAAAAAACCTTTTTAATTTGTAGAACATCTTCTAGTACTTATATTATTAATTATTGTTGTAAACGTAGTTTACTAAGTTTGATTTCAAATTTTACTTTAACACAGTATAATGTTGGCCTTTGCCAGTAGTACGCATTGCATGGCAAACCCACAAGTCGGTTCACAAAGTAGCAAACGTAGCAATTGACTAGTTTAAAAAAAGCTCATCTAAACTTTGTTTAAACCTGTGAACTTGTTAACTTTACTACACGACTCAGATATTAAAAAGATAAACAATAGGTAAAAAACTAAAAAAAGCGAAGCTTTTTTTTTAACACATTTTGATAACTCATTTTGAGTTCGCACGCTTTTGCAATGCGTAAAATAAAAACAAGAAGAAAAGTTTAAAATTATATAGTTGAGTTTTTTTCTAAACATAATTGTTAGCGCATTCAAATAGTATACCATTGTATCTTTAATTGCTAGGCAGCTTTACTGCCAGTTTATTTTGTTTTTTTTCTTTTTTGTTAGTAATTATCTAACGTTTTATAGCTTAAACTAAAATAATCGGTTAACTACTGTACTATTAAACGTAGCTAAAAAACATAACACGTTTTTGATTTTCTTTTTTAGTTCAACTAAATAGAAACGTGAAGTACTTTGCCCGCAGCGTAGCCTTTTTATTATTACTTTTTATAATAAAAAGGCGAAGCGTTTTATAGATTTAACTAAGTACGTTAAATGGCGTGAAAACAGTGTGGACTTACTTTTTAAGTTTGTAGAACTTTACTAAGCAAAACAGATTAATAATATTAAATTATTAATTTATAAATAAGAAACGCTAAAAAATGGCTATTACTACATATCTATTTTATTTTATGATGAATCCTTTATTAGAAATTGCAGAAGTTTCAGTTGGTCAACACTATTACTGGAATATCGGTGAATATCAATTACATGGTCAAGTTTTAATTACATCTTGGGTTGTATTAGCTATTATTTTCACATTAAGTTTTGTTGGAAATAGTAACTTAAAAACAATTCCAGAAGGTTTACAAAACTTTAATGAATTTGTAACAGAATTTGTACGTGACCTTGCAAAAACACAAATTGGTGAACATGATTATTTAAGTTGGGTTCCTTTCTTAGGAACAATTTTCTTATTTATTTTTGTTTCAAACTGGTCAGGTGCTTTATTACCTTACCATGTTATTGAAATTCCAAACGGAGAATTAGCTGCGCCTACAAATGACATTAACACTACTGTAGCTTTAGCTTTATTAACATCTATTTCTTATTTCTATGCTGGTATTTCAAAAAAAGGATTAGGTTATTTCAAACGTTATATTTCACCAGCAGCCTTTTTATTACCAATTAACGTTTTAGAAGACTTTAGTAAGCCTTTATCATTAAGTTTCCGTCTATTTGGTAACATTCTAGCGGATGAATTAGTAGTAGGTGTATTAGTATCTTTAATTCCACTTATTATTCCTATCCCAGTTATGTTATTAGGGGTATTTACAAGTGCTATCCAGGCTCTTGTTTTTGCAACATTAGCAGGTGCTTATATTGGAGAAGCTATTGAAGATCACCACTAAGTTTCTCTCCTTTATTGAAAAAATCTAATTGCCCACCGTAAATAGTAGCGCCTGTGCGACTATTCCCACAAGCTTTTTATTTTTAATTCCCACAAGCTTTTTATTTTTAAAAAGGTGTAGCAATAATTTTGCTTACAGCAAAGAATTTTTATTTTATAGCAGTCTATGCCATTTAGGCATAGACTACTACCTACAGCAATGCTATGGATATCCATTTTTTAGTTGAGGCCCTTTGTGACCAGCTGGCCTTTGGGCAAGCAATATTAAAAACTAACAAATTATTTATTTGATTTTAATTAGTCTAGTTACCAAAAAGTTGCATGTTGTTATTTGTGATAGCTTTGCTATCACTATAGCTACACCTTTTTAGTTTTTAATTACTATTTTTTAATTACTATTTTTTAATTACTATTTTTTAATTACTATTTTTTAATTACTATTTTTTAATTACTATTTTTTAATTACTATTTTTTAATTACTATTTTTTAATTACTATTTTTTAATTGCTATTTTTTATATTTTTTGATATACTAAAGGATACAAAGCTTTGTTTAAAAACAATAGCAAGCAGTAATACTGTGAAACAAAAATAATATATTTTAAAATAGCGGATGTAACTCAATCGGTAGAGTGTAATCCTTCCAAGTTTAAGGTTGCGAGTTCGAGTCTCGTCATCCGCTTTTAAAAATACCTTAACGTTATAAAACCATTGAGCTTTTATTCAAGCAAAAAAAATTTAATAACTTGTTTACAAGCCCTACGGTAAAACCGTAGGGCTTAATTTGTTTAGTTTTAAATTTAGAAAGAAAAACTCGAAAAGTTTAATGTTTCTAAAGATACTTATTGAATTTGTTTTATAATAAAATAGCACTAATAATAGAATAACATGCTTTTTTCTCACCGTTTTGAAAAAAATTAGAATGAGCCGTCTATGCCCTTTGGGCATAGACAGCATCTTTATTAAAATTGTAACTTTGACGCAAAGAACATAAAACTGCAAAACAGTATTATTTCCTTGTCAATGCCCTTCAGACAATGCTTAAAAAACTTGGCTTTTTTAAAATGGTATGTTTTTCAGGCATTGCATAGTTGCAAACAGTGTATTGCCAGCGGCAAAGCCGTGGGCGGAATATTATAAAAAATTCTGAGTAAAGGGATATTTTATGTTCCATTGCTCACTGCAAAATAGTGGACAATGCTTTGTCTGTGAAAAAAATCAGATTTAGTAAAAAAATAGTCTTATGTTTGTGGCAAAGCCACAAACAGCTCATACAAAACTATTCTTGGAACAACGCAAAAGATGCTTAAAAAAAAGCTTCGCGTTTTTTTCTCCACCCTTTAAAATCTAAAAAGGCACGGCTCAAGACTTGCCCTCTGGGCATAAACGCTTTGCGTTTTTTTTAGTAGCTGTAAGCAAAATTGCCTTGCTGTGGATATAATATTCTTTTTTGCAAAATCTATTCCTTTATTTTTGTTTCAATAATTATGGCAATGCGTACGCCTGAAGAATTAAGTAATTTAATTAAAGAACTAATCGAACAGTATACTCCAGAAGTAAAAATGGTTGACTTCGGGATTGTTTTCCAAGTTGGTGATGGTATTGCACGTATTTATGGTTTAGAACGTGCAATGTCAGGTGAACTTTTAGAATTTGAAGATGGTAGTCTTGGAATCGCTCTTAACTTAGAAGCAAATAACGTAGGTGCTGTATTATTAGGTGATGGTTTAAAAATTACGGAAGGAAGCCGTGTACGTTGTACAGGTAGAATTGCTGAAATTCCAGTTGGTGAAGCTTACTTAGGACGTGTAGTTAACGCGTTAGCACAACCAGTAGATGGAAAAGGTTCAATCGCAACATCAGAAACACGTGCTATTGAATCTCCAGCACCTGGTATTGTAGCTCGTCGTTCAGTTTACGAACCTTTACAAACAGGTTTAGTAGCAGTTGATGCTATGATTCCTATTGGACGTGGTCAACGTGAGCTTATTATTGGTGACCGTCAAACAGGTAAAACAGCAATCGCAGTAGATACAATTCTAAACCAAAAAGGAAAAGGTGTAATTTGTGTATATGTAGCAATTGGACAAAAAGCATCATCAGTAGCTCAAGTATTAAATACTTTAAAAGAACGTGGTGCTTTAGATTATACTATTATTGTTATGGCTAACGCTAACGAACCAGCAACATTACAATATTTAGCACCATATACTGGAGCAACAATTGCTGAATACTTCATGTATACAGGCCGCCCAACTCTAACTATTTATGATGACTTATCTAAACAAGCACAAGCTTACCGTGAAATGTCATTATTATTACGTCGTCCACCAGGGCGTGAAGCATTCCCAGGTGACGTATTCTACCTACACTCACGTTTATTAGAACGTGCTGCTAAATTAAGTAACGCTTTAGGAGAAGGTAGTATGACAGCACTTCCAATTGTAGAAACACAAGAAGGTGACGTATCTGCTTATATTCCAACAAACGTAATTTCAATTACAGATGGTCAAATTTTCTTATCAGCGGGTCTATTCAACTCTGGTCTTCGTCCTGCTATTAACGTAGGTATTTCAGTATCTCGTGTAGGATCAGCGGCTCAACCAAAAGCAATGAAAAAAATTGCTGGTACTTTAAAATTAAGCCTAGCACAATTCGCTGAACTTGAAGCTTTCTCTCAATTTGCTTCTGACCTTGATCAAGCAACTCAAAACCAATTAGCTCGTGGTGCTCGTTTAAGAGAAATTCTAAAACAAGACCAAAACTCACCTCTATCTTTAGCTGAAATGGTTTCTAGCATTTACATTGGTACTAACGGATATTTAGATAGTTTAGCTGTTGCTGATGTTCGTGGATTCTTAAAAGGATTCCGTTCATTCTTAGCTTCTGATTATCCTCGTTTTGGTTCAATTGTTGCTGAAACTAACGCATTCACTGACGAAGCAGAAGGTATTTTAAAAGACGCTATTACCGCTTATAAAGCAACAGTTTAATTTTTTAAGTATTTTTGTTTAAACAGTTGAATTTTTCGCTTATAAAGCAACAGTTGAATTTTTTAAGTATTTTTGTTTAGCTTGCACAATAAATGCAGGCACACTTAAAAAACGGAAAAATAAATTACGTTAAAAACATTTCTTCGTTTTGGACGGAGTGTTGCTTTGATCAACTAATTTATCGTCTGTTTGTGGCAAAGCCACAAACAGCTTTAAAAAAAACGTTTTTTTTTAACTTTCACTTTGTATATATAGCAGACTTTTTTATTGAAAATTATATTAAATTTATCGTATGTTAACACTTAAAATTTTCGTTTATAGCGTGGTAACTTTCTTTGTATGCCTGTTTATTTTTGGTTTCCTATCAAACGACCCTGCTCGTAACCCTGGTAAAGGAAATATTGACTAATTTTTTTTATCTCTCTACTATGCTTCTATCAAAAAATAGTTTGGCAGTAGTGATTTAATTTTTTATTTGCTAGGGAGTTTCATGTCTATTGGCAACAAAGCTCCCTAGCATTTTTTGGGTTTTGTCTGTTGATACGTCTATGTCCTTTGTGCATAGACAACATATCTAACGACAAAACCCAAAAATATTTGGATATCTAACGACAAAACCCAAAAATATTTGGCAAAGCTGCAAAAATATCTCAAAATATTTGCTTTTGCAAAATAGTTTTCTCTTTTGTAAGCAACTATATACACGAAATAGCTATACAATTAAACTCTTTGTATAAGCATGGCCTTTTTCTTAACGTCATTAAAAGTTGCCATTTTAAACTCTAGTTTTTTAGGTCTGAGACCTAGTCTTTAAAGCGTAGTCCGAGTCTTGCCTATACTCCGCCCACAATAAAGTAGTGGGCTTGTCACAGGCGAGAACCCTCTTGTGGACAAAATTCCTTTTGTGACAAAGCTTATCACCCTAAACGCTCCGCACGCACTGGAGCCGTGGGCAAAGGAATTTAACTTTTTTAGTCCAAACAAAATCAAAATATTCTTTTTCGACAAAAACGGTTCTGACTAGCGCTCTTTAGTTTATATTTCTTAAATCTTTAGTTATGGATAAAGAAACTAATAATTTTGAAACTAAGGATCCACAATTGTCGAAGTCAAACGATAAAAATATTTATCGAAACACTTCAGATTTAGAGGGGTCCGGACCAAATTATACACAAAACACTTCCGAAAATTTAATCGACTCTTTACCGGACAATGTTCAACGATCTTCCCAGAACTTGAAGGAAAAAAAAAGCGAAACGTTTTTTAAAAAGGAAAAAAAAAGCGAAGCGTTTTTTAAACCTTTGTTAAACAAAAAAACACCAAATCCTTTTTCTAATGTTACGTCTATATCGGAAGAACAGATCCAACGTATTTCTAATATTTCTCAAGGCCCAGAACGTCTCGAAAAAACCTACAGCATTGCAACAGATAAAGCTAGATTAGGTCAAAACTCTTCAGGTATTAACCAACAATCTAATTCCAAAAACTGTAGAATAATCACAAAAAATGAACCTATTGCTGAACTAAGTACTCACACAAAACGTTTTTTAGAAAATCAACGTTCTACTTGGCCATTTGATTGGACCCAAAAAAACAATGGTGGCTCTAGCGATTCTCAAAAAGGTTTGCGTAGTGAACCTATGCGTCAAGATATAGTTTCAATTACTTATGAAGAAATTGGTTTTTTTCCACGTTCATTTAGTCGAGTATTTGATCGTTTTTTAAAACAAGTTTTTTCCGACGTTGATAATTTAGTAATTCAAGAATATCGATTTTATCGATATCTGTTCTTAACTACACTTAAATGTCTCTTAATTTTATTTTTTGTTCCTTTTATAGTAAATTATTTATCAAAAACTTATTTGGTAAGTCCTTTAACCGAATATTTTTGGAATACACAACAAACTGAAATTTTTTTAAATTCGTATCAACAAAAACGTGCATTTACTGAATTAAAAGATTTTGAGGAAAAATTATATTTTGAGTCTTTACTACATAGTGGGTCAAAAACAAACCGATTAGAAGAAGTGTCCGCTCTAACAAAATCTAAATTAGAAAAATCTAAAAACAGCAATTCGACTTTACAACACGAAATTTCGGACGGTACAAATTCAAATATTAATTTAAACCTTTTAAACAACGAAAAAACAACAACAGTTTTTGAAACAAATGCTCCTTCTATGCCTGAAAGTTATGATTCTAGTAATGTCAATTTACTTGTTTACAAGCCCTACGGTTTTACCGTAGGGCTTAAACCCTTAATACTTGATATGCAAACTCAAACTTTAAAAACTCCAGTAAAGTTTAAAGAAATTGTTGATGGCCAAAGAACAGAGACAAATCTCAAAACGTCACACTCAAACCCTGAAGGCTACGTCGATGCCCCAATGGCATCGACTAAAAACGTATTCCAATTCTCTCAAGCGGAAGGTTCATGCGTGGGGCAAAACTCTCACGAGCAAGAAAGCTGTTTAACAAAAAACCTTTCAACTGTGGAACGAAAAAAAAAAAACGCAAAGCCTTTTTTTTTAAACCTGCAAAATGAGCCTAGTAGGATCGAAGATGTTAATGTTAAAACAAAAACTGGCGATAATAATCTTGGAATGTCTAGTTGCCAACAGCAAAACTGTGGGCAGACATTAACTGGTGAAACTTTAATTAGTACGCAACGCGGCACAATTCTTCCACAAACAATTGTTACGTCAATCCCTGAAGAATATAGACATATTGTTGCTGGGGGCAATGTACCAGCTGGAGGTGAGACCGCCCAGCTTAAATCTAATCGTCAAGAAATTTTTGAACAACGTTTACAAGAAAAAACAATTGAATTAGCAATTCGTTATAATAATCAAAGTATTGAAGCTATAACAAATTTCTTTGCGGATTTAATTAGTTTTATTACACTTTGCTATTTATTGGTTGTTTTAGAAATTCAAATTAATATTACTAAATCCTTTTTATTAGAAGTTTTTTTTGGTTTAGATGATGGGAAAAAGTCTTTATTAATTCTTTTAATAACAGATTTATTAGTAGGATACCACTCATCAAATCTTTGGGAATTATTTTTTGAATTTTTATTTAACCACTACGGATTACCTGAAAGTCAAACTGGTATTTTCTTATTAGTTGCAACATTACCTGTTTTATTGGATGTTTTATTTAAGTATTTAATCTTTAGACATTTAAATAGATCTTCACCAGCAACTGTAGCAACATATCATGCTATTATTGAATAAACGCTACCTAGTACAAAGGCAAGCATTTTTGCAACATTTTTAAGAAAGTCTTGTCTGGGAATATGCTAAGCCCTACGGTAAAACCGTAGGGCTTGTAAATAAGCCCTACGGTTTTACCGTAGGGCTTGTAAACATGTTAAAAGCATTAACCTTTCTTATAATAAACTAAGAAACAAATAATATTTATAAAAAACTCCATTTTTTTAAAATTGTAGAAGAAAAAGCTTCAGAATAAAATAAAACCATTATATCTTTGGCGTTGCTAAGAGTATCACACCTTTTATTTTATATCTTAATTGTTTTATTCTAAACAGAGCAAAAAAGATTATTTATTGATAATGGACAGACATAAAACAATATGCTGGACAGGTTGTATTGTAATTTTAAAAATATTACCAAAATTAATCTTTTATTCTGTTTGCTGTTTTATAGCAGACAGAGGCCCGCGCGGGCGAAGCAATACAAAAATAAGAAGATTTTTATATATATAACATTTTTTCCAACTCTCTAGTCTAGAATACTCTGTCTACTTTTAAAAAACCGAAGTGGTTTTTTGACTTTTCTAATTTAAAAGTCGAGTCAAAGGCAACAAACTAATGTAGCTTTTTTCTTTTCACTCGATACTTGCTATACTTATATAACTGCCTTAGGCCTTTGGTAGTGTTCTAATACTGTCGAGAGTTTCTATAAAAATCGGAGTTTTTTTAAGAACTTTTTTATGACAAACTTCCTAACTTACTTATCAACAGCTCCTGTTGTTGCTTTAGCTTGGTTTACACTTACAGCTGGAATTCTTATCGAACTTAACCGTTTTTTCCCAGATCCTCTAGTTTTCTCTTTCTAATTATTTTGAATAAACCCACTATTTTAGTTTAATTGTTATATCTTTTAAATGTTATATCTTTTAAATGTTATATCTTTTAAATGTTATATCTTTTAATTATTATATCTTTTAATTGTTATACCTTTTAATTGTTATATCTTTTAAATGTTATATCTGCGGGGGAGCCCGCAGATATAACATTTAAAAGACTTACTTTTGTGTGGAAATAGTGATAATACTAAACGAACACTATTAGTTATAAAAGCTTAAATCAATGCCCAAAAAAAATTGACTATAGGCTTAAAAAAACGCTTTGCGTTTTTTTCTTACTTCGTCTTAAAAAAACGCTTTGCGTTTTTTTTTCTTATTTTCTTGACAATATTAGCGTATGTGCTGCTAATCCTAAAAGATTATATTAAAAAGCCATTATATCGATATAAGCTCCCTTGTCTTCAACCAAGTTGCAGACTTTGTTTTTATTTGTTTGTAATAATGTCTATGCCGTTTGGTCATCGACGTTAGAAAAAAACGCTTTGCGTTTTTTTTATTGTTCACAACAAAGCCGTGAATATTAAACTTTTAATATCTATAGGCTTTTAATATCTATAGGCTTTTAATATCTATAGGCTTTTAATATCTATAGGCTTTTAATATCTATGGGGAAAAGAATAACACGTAAAGCCACAATAAAGCTGTGAGTATAAGCTGAGTTTGTTTGGGGATTCTAAGCCTTTGCCCGGGGCGTAGTAAAAAAAGCCTTATTTATTCTTAAAAGGCAGAGCAAAAATAAAAAAGCTTATTTATTTTGCTAGGCCTATTTAGTTGCAGTTGAGAACTATCACTGCCCAAAGAAAAAAAAAAGCTTCGCGTTTTTTTATAACCTTGACAATAAAAGCACAAAGTTGTTTTAAAAGCCCCAAACAAAAAATTCAATAAAGAACAAATAATTAATTTTTTAAGTTAAACTTGCAGGTTTTTTAATTAAAGCTTTAAAAAACGTTTTTCTGTTACTCGATCTATACCCAAAGGGCATAGACCAAGAAAAACAAAGTACTAACGCAGTATCCTTTTTTATGCTGTCTATGCCGTTTGAACATACAAAGTAATAAAAAAACAAATACGTAGTATTAAAAGTAATAAAAAAACAAATACGTAGTAATAATTTAGTAGCTACGTATTTGTTTTTTTATTAAAAATTATTTAAGAGTTGCGGCTTTAGCAATAGCTTCTCCAATATTACCTACTAAGTAGAAAGATTGTTCTGGTAAATCATCTAATTCACCAGTTAAAATTTTAGTAAATCCTTCAATAGACTCAGCTAAAGAAGTATACTTACCAGGTGAGCCCGTAAACACTTCAGCTACGAAGAACGGTTGCGATAGGAAACGTTCAATTTTACGAGCACGAGCTACTGTTAAACGGTCTTCTTCTGATAGTTCATCTAACCCAAGAATAGCAATAATATCTTGTAACTCTTTGTAACGTTGTAATGTTTTTTTAACGCTTTGAGCTGTTTGGTAATGTTTTTCACCTAAAATCCAAGGTTGTAACATTGTTGAAGTAGATTCTAATGGGTCTACTGCAGGGTAAATTCCTTTAGCTGCTAAGTTACGTGATAATACTGTAGTAGCATCTAAGTGAGCAAATGTTGTAGCTGGAGCAGGGTCAGTTAAGTCATCGGCAGGTACATATACAGCTTGGATAGAAGTAATTGAACCATCTTTTGTTGATGTAATACGTTCTTGTAATCCACCCATTTCAGTTGCTAATGTTGGTTGGTAACCTACAGCTGAAGGCATACGTCCTAATAAAGCAGATACTTCAGCACCAGCTTGAACGAAACGGAAAATGTTATCAATGAAGAATAAAACATCTTGTTTGTTAGTATCACGGAAGTATTCTGCCATTGTTAAAGCTGTTAAAGCTACACGCATACGAGCTCCTGGTGGTTCGTTCATTTGTCCGTAAACAAGAGCAACTTTTGAATCAGCTAAGTTTTTCTCAACGATTACTCCAGATTCTTTCATTTCTGTATAAAGGTCGTTCCCTTCACGTGTACGTTCTCCTACACCAGCAAAAACAGATACACCACCGTGTGCTTTTGCAATGTTATTGATCAGTTCCATAATTAAAACGGTTTTACCTACACCAGCACCACCGAATAACCCAATTTTACCACCACGACGGTATGGAGCTAATAAGTCTACAACTTTAATACCTGTTTCAAAAATAGATAAACGAGTATCTAAGTCAACAAAAGCAGGAGCTTTACGGTGAATTGGTAAAGTATCTTCAACGTTTACAGGACCCATATTATCTACAGGTTCACCTAAAACGTTGAAAATACGTCCTAAAGTTACTTTACCTACAGGTACACTTAATGGTTTACCTGTATCAAGAACTTCCATACCACGCATTAAACCATCAGTTGGTTGCATTGATACAGCACGTACAGCGTTATCACCTAAAAGTTGTTGTACTTCACAAGTTACAGCTAACTCAATACCAGCAGCGTTTTTTGCTGTAATAGTTAAAGCGTTATAAATGTTTGGAACTTGACCTTTAGTGAAAACAATATCTAATACTGGACCAATAATTTGAATAACACGTCCAACGTTTTTTGTTTGTTGTGAATCGCTCATAAATCGATAAAAAAATATAAACTATAATTCTTATTTTGTCCATGCCTTTTGAGCATAGCCGTCTATGCCCGAAGGGCATAGACAGCATAGACGCAACAAAAAAAAGGCTCTGCCCGCGTAGTAGCAGCAGGCAAAATAAAAACGCGAATTGTTTTTTAATTTAGTGCCCACGGCGAAGCCGTGCGCGTTGCTTTAAAACAATATGCTCTGCCCACGCCTTTGGCGTGTGCATTTAAAGGTTTAAAAAAGGCTTCGCATTTTTTATTTTCATCTCCTAAAATGCTATTATGTCTATGTCTTTTGGCCATAGCCTCGTCTTAATAAAAAACTTGTTCACAACTTTAGTCGAGTTTTCAAAAATAAACTGTTGTGAAAACAAACCTACCTAACGAGCCTACCTAACAGGAGGCCGTGCAAAACAAGATTAAGTTATCAACTTTGTTTAATTAAAACAAATAACCACAATATTAGAAAGAGATTATCTTTTTTCTGTTTCTGGAATAAATTTTTTTAAGTAACTAACGCTTATTTAAAAAATAAAAAGCTACGCCGCGAGCACGAGCTATCGTCTCTGCCCTTTGAGCATAGTATTAGTCTCTGCCCTTTGAGCATAGTATTAGTTTCTGCCCTTTGAGCATAGAATTCGTTTATAAAAAACGCTTCGCTTTTTTTCTTTTAGGCCGCGCCCGTTAAAAGCATATATGTCTATGCTCAACGTGCATAGATAGTCGACTGCCAGCGGCTTAGCATTTTTATAATTTAAAGGCGGAGCATTTTTATAATTTAAAGGCGGAGCATTTTGGTCAAAACTAGTGAACAAACTGACATAGAAAAATCAAATAAAAAACTAAGCTTTTTATAACGAACTCGCACAAGAACAATAATGCCTGATTAGTACAGGTTTTTTTGAAAAGAAGTTTTTACATTATTTTACAGTAATAGTATTATAACTAATCAATAGAAAATAACCAAGTTATTTTTTATTAATTTATTAAAAAGACTTAAAAAAAAAAAAGCTTCGCGTTTTTTTATGACCGACAGTTTTAGTGTAGGAATATTATTATTTTTTATAAAACGTAGGTAGTTGTCTATGCCCTCGAGGGCATAGACAAACGACTAATTAAATAAGCCAAAAAAATTAAATAAGCCAAAAAAATTAAATAAGCCAAAAAATGCCCACACGATTGATGTGGGCATAAAAAAATTATTTACGTTTTGCTTTTTTATCTGTTTTTACATGACCGCGATAAGTACGTGTTGGTGAAAATTCACCTAATTTTTGACCAACCATTTGGTCAGTAATAAATACTGGAATATGTTCACGACCATTGTAAACACCAATCGTATGACCAATCATAGGTGGAACAATCATTGAAGAACGTGACCATGTTTTAATAACTACTTTTTTTCCCATTGTGTTTAATTTTTCAACTTTTTTTAATAGATGACCTGCAATAAAAGGACCTTTTTTTAAAGAACGTGACATAATGTTAGAATTAAATAAGCAAACTTTGGATAGTTTACTTTTTGCTATGCTCATGACAAAGTCGTGGGCAATCGGAAGACTATATTAAATGCAAAGTTTTTTTATTTCGATTGCTATACCTACAGTACTGCTGTGGGCATCCATTTAACAGGGCTTTACAGTGTGCTCGATTAAATAGCAAAACTCTACAAAGTAAAGTATAGCATTATTATAAAAAAATCTTGACCACTGGCGAAGCTAGACTAGTCTCCACGAGTTTAAATCTATATGTTAAAATCTCTGCAATTTTAGCATTGATTTTAGCGGTAAGGCTGCATCCACATAGACAAATTTATATGAAAATAACCCATATTTTTTGCTACGCCGCAAAGGGGCGTGCTGGGGGCTTTGCCCCAAACAATAATTAAAGCCCGATTGAAAGGGCGGTATAAAATAATAGAGCGCCGGGCAAAGGCACGGGTAGAGGCAAAAAATCGAATTTTTGCGGTGCACAATAAAATAGCCCTGCTATTTTATTGGTTTAGCCCTTTTAAAAAGGTGTAGCCGCGGGCTAAGAGCTCGGACTAAAAAACGAAAGGCAAAGCTAGAAGTTATTTTTATTTTCTTTTACTTAAAATGAAAATATTACTATATTTTTTAGGTTTACGTGTTTTTTTACCTAAAGCAGGTTTACCCCATGGTGTAACAGGGCGTGAACGACCAATAGGAGCACGCCCTTCACCACCACCATGTGGGTGATCAACAGGGTTCATTACTGAACCACGAACTGTTGGACGTACACCTAACCAACGCATACGACCAGCTTTTCCTAATGTAATGTTATAAGCTTCAACATTACCTACTTGACCAATAGTAGCCCAAGAGTTTTGAGGGATTAATCGAATTTCTTTACTTGGTAGACGTAATGTAACGAAATTTCCTTCTTTTGCTAAAATTTTAACTAAAGTCCCAGCAGAACGAGCTAATTGACCCCCTGAACCTGGTTGAAATTCAACGTTATGAATTTCAGAACCAAGAGGAATATTACGTAACGGTAAAGCGTTTCCAACATAAATTGGAGCATTTACATCAGAAATTACAACGTCACCTACATTTAAATTATATGGTTGAAGAATATAACGTTTTTCACCATCTTCATAACGTAACAATGCAATACGTGCATTACGGTTTGGATCATATTCAATACTTACAACTTTAGCTGACATTCCAATTTTATCACGACGGAAATCAATTTCACGGTAAAGACGTTTATGACCACCACCACGATGACGACATGTAATAATACCGCGATTATTTCTTCCTTTAGCGCGATGAATACAAAAAGCTAATGATTTTTCTGGTTTTGATTTTGTAATTTCACTAAAATCTGATACGGATCTTTTACGTGTTCCGGGAGTACACGGATTTAGAAAGTTAATACCCATGATTATTAATTTTAAATTATAACTATTAAAATGCTTTTTATGTCTACGGCTTTCATTTAGTATTACCATCAGCAAAACTAAAATTTACCAGGGCCATAAAAGGTTTAAAAAAAGCAAAGCTTTTTTTTTAAAAAAAGCAAAGCTTTTTTTTTATGGTCTGTCCATAGCCTTGGTCGCGTTTTATAACGACTAAGTTTATTAAAAAATCTATTAAAAATATAAAGCTTTAAAGCTATAGGTTGTTATTATTTTGTGACAACCCTTACTTTTATGCTTCCTCGCGGCGTAGTCTAATTCAAGATTTCACTTTGCCCACAGTTTCGACGTGGGGAAGGAAGTCTAAAATAAAAAGGGCCACTTTTGATCGAAAAAATCAATACTATACCGACATCAATGCTGTTGACATCTTTGAACCTCGATAATAGCATAAAAAAGAAATCAGCATTTCGATTTTTTATTTGTTTTTTAGTTTTTTAGTTTGCAAACTCACTTTAATTCACGAGACTTTACTGCAAGTTAATGCTTTGATCTGAGCAAAATATAAGGGGTTTATTTTAGTTGTCCTGATGACATGGTTGCTTACTAAGCAGCGGATAAAATAGAAACCTAGGTAAGCAAAGTAAACCTAAAATACAAAGAAATACGATTTTTGATATTCTTAAACTAAAAATAATTCTCCATTTATGGCAAAGCGACCAGTGTTCCACCTTTTAAAAATAAAAAGGCTTTTTTTTACTACGCTGCAAGTTAAACTTCGAAATAAAAAAGCGAAGCTTTTTTTTATTTCGAAGTTTTTTCAGCCATTAAATTATAATTGATTGATTGACCTTTTTGTAAAGTAATAATTGCACGTTTATACGTTGGACGGAAACCTTGTGCCATTCCTACACGAATTTGTTTACGTGGTGGAATATGTGTATTTACAGCAATAACGTTTACATTAAATAATGATAAAAATAGTTTTTTAATTTGAGTTTTTGTTAAACGTTTATCAATATCAAAAGTATATTGGCTATTTTTATATAGAGCAATATATGACTTTTCAGTAATAACTGGATATTTAACTAAATCAATGTCTATGCCCTTCGGGCATAGACGGCTGTCTATGCCCGAAGGGCATAGACGGCTGTCTATGCCCGAAGGGCATAGACGGCTCATTGAAACAATTGCTTTACTACTTAATTCTTTTGTTGTGTTGGTTTGATCTGATGTCACTCCACCATTTTCTCGCCCGAGTTTTTTTGTTTTTTTGCTATTTGTAATCATAAATTTTATTATTCTTATTTTTTTAACTATCAAAAGCCCAATCCGCCTAGTTACTATTAGTTTTGTTCAAAAAAGAGCTGCAAGCTTTAAAAAAAAAGCTTAGTTGATGCCCAAAAAAAGGCGAAGCTTTTTTTTTTATTTATTCAAAAGTGTTGCTTTTATCCGAATTTATTAAATAAAACTTTTCTTTGTTATGCTGCCCACTGCAACGCTGTGGGCGTTGGTCTATGCCCGAAGGGCATAGACGACACATTGTTTTCCAGTAAGCATCATTATTTTATAGAAAGTGGCGTGAGCTTATACGAGAAATCGCTGCGCGATTAAAGATTTCTTTTAGATGCTATTACTTTACTGTAGGTTTACTATTAATGCTTAAAAAAAAAGCTTCGCTTTTTTTTCTCCGCCTTTTAAAAAAGGAGCAGCCACGTGTTTATACCCACAACATTGCTGTTGATTGTACATCCCAAAAAGGCGTATCCTACAGGGCAGAAATAACAAAAAGCATCGTCTTTAGTCCACAACGTAAATAGCTGTCTATGCCTTTTGCGCATAGACAATAAAAAACGTTTTTATTTTTTAAGGCTTATTATATAACTAAGGGCTTTGCCGCTCCCAGTTGTACAAAGCAATCTAAAATTTTATGCCTGCGGCTCAACCGCCGGCCTTTTTGTCATATACCCAAAAAGATATAGAGAAAAATATTAGCAAAATGTTAATTTGTAACGGACCGCAAAGCGAACTCGAAAAAGGTTGGGAAATTAGTCTCGGGAAATAAGTCTATTTGTTTATAAAAAACTCACGGCTGCCCACAACTTTGTTCTGGTTGAATTAAAAAGTTTTTATAGTGTTGCCCAGCACGCGGCAAATAGTCGCTCAGGCGCGGCAAATAGTCGCTCAGGCGCGGCAAATAGTTGCTCAGGCGCAACTATTCCCACAAGTTTTTTAACTTTTAAAAAGGGCGAAACTTTAAATTCTATGCCCAAACCCCATAGACTATAGGCTTTGTTTTTAAAAATGCTGTGTATAGGGTCCTATTGTTCCGGTAAATGCCGTCGACAAAAGCCTATAATATTCCAATAGACAATGCATGTTTATTAAATGACGGTTTTTATTCTATACAAATAGGGGAAGATTAAGTATTAACTTGAACATAACACTTTTTAAACTAGGCAATTAAAAACGCTTCGCTTTTTTTTTCTAACCATTTGGATAGTCTCGAAGTAGAGCTTTATTTAGTTTTTTATGGATCTAATCTTTTTCTTTTTGAAAAGATCTCGTTCGTACATTAATAATAAAGCAGAAAACTGTGTTAATAATAAAGCAGAAAACTGTGTTAATAATAAAGCAGAAAACTGTGTTTTTGTAGTTCTAGTTATAAAGTTAACATGTTAAAACAATTTTATTTACTAATAAATTTTTTATTTTACTAGCATATGATACTATTTTTTTTAACTAAATTACTATCTCCTTAAAGGAAGTCGTCCATTGCAAAGGGAGTGGCCTTTTGTCGATTAAGTTTCCAGTCTCTGCCTTTTGAGGCAGAGACTAAGAATTTGATAAATAAAAATGTCGACGCCTTATTTGGTTTCGACAAAAGCCTTGATAACTAGAATAAAAAATAATAGATCCGTCTAGACCCAAAGCGCATTAACTTTAAAAGCAAAGCGTTTTTTTATTTTTATTCTATAAATAAAAGTCTTTAATTTATATAAAAACTAGTTTTTATAGTTCTTAAAGAATCCTTACTATTTGGTAAAAAACCCCAAATTAGTTTTTCCTGTTTATAGATTAAATAAATAGAAACTTAAAAAAAGCAATAATAATTTTTGTTAGAAAGACAGCTTTTAAAAATAAACTTTACTGCGAACTTATTGCTAATTTGTTATAATAAAATCTTTTTTGTTTACTTGTCAAGGCATTTAGAGCTTTGACCGTATTACACTAGCAACAAGCCATTTTCAGAAAACTATGCTAGGCTTATTGTCCGCTGCTTAAAAAAAAAACGCAAAGCGTTTATGCCCGGAGGGCAAGCCACGGGCAGGGACTTTTTAGAAGGGCGGAGCAAAAAACCGAAATTAAAACCACGACAAAGGCGATATAAAAAACTTTACGTTTTATTGTTGCCTAACAACGTGAGAGTACTGTCAAAACTGTTAAATAAAAAATTTACACAATCTTAACCAAAAAAATTGTGATATATTTTAGAGATTTTCTGCACCTACGTTTAAAGCAGGCAATCTTTAATATTGAGAACAACTTATTAACCTATAAATAAGTGACTTTATATACTGCCACACACACTGACTCTGCGAGTGTCTATGCTCTTCAAGCCTAGCATTTAGTTTACGTTTGCAGCAACAAACTTGATGCTCTGCCCAAAGCAAAAATGTGGACAATACAATTGGCTCGTGTTTAATGCTTTTATAGCAATATGTTTAAAAAACGCGTTGCTTTTTTTTTTAAACGCGTTGCTTTTTTTTTTAAAAAACGCGTTGCTTTTTTTTTTAAAAAACGCGTTGCTTTTTTTTTTTCATTGTTTATTAGTTACTATGTTTTTTAGATAGACTGTTTGGGTCTAGTAGTGTCCCCGTTAAAATGGTGGACAGAACATAAATAACTATGTAATCTATATTAGTCTTTTAGGCTACGTCTATGCTTACCGCTTTGCCAAACACATTTGACACGAACAATTAACAGGTCACACTTGGTACTGCCATATAGATTAATAATTAATAAAATTTGAATATCCATACTTTTAGTGCAAGTAAGTATTTTAGTTTTTCTAGAGTTAAAACATACTCCGCCTTTTGTCTATGTCCTCTTTTGTGGCTGTCTATGCCTTTTAGGTATAGATAGCTCAATATAAAAAGGAGAAGCCGCGGGCTCTAAAACTAATAATTGCTCCCCTCGCGGCAAAGCCGCGGGCCAACATAAAAAAAATAGTAGGAAATTCAGTACCTGCAGAATGCCCGCAGGCAGACGTCTTGCCCACAAAAAAGAGCATTGACTGTATATTTTTTCGTTTGTCATTTTTAGATCTCCGTATTAATTCAAAAGTCGGACCTATTAGGCGAAAAAATAAGAAAATTAAAATTATTTTAATTTTAAAAACTGATGCTAAAAAAGTTTCTTGGCTTTATTCAAGACTTTATTGGGGACTCAAATTTTTTAGAGTGCTAACATATAAAGTCTTGACTAAATGTTATAGAGTTTTAGCATATATGGCGCTATCCTTATCAAAGTGGCTAATTTACTAACAGCCTAGTCTTTAGTTAATTATAAACTATTTTTTTTCCATATAATGCCTATGTTTTTAGTATAGTAACAATGCCTGCAACGGTGTGCTGCAGACATAATTACTATAATAAAGAGGTTAAGCTTTTTATTCTATTAATGTTTTACTCACCGGTTTGCTGTAGGCAATTAACAGCTCATGGCAACGTCTTTTTAAAAAAGTGGAGCAAAGTGTTACACTTAAAACATAAAAAGCAAAGCTTTTTAGATAGCAGAACTTAATTTGATTTCACGAATTCCTTTTTTTGTTTGAATAGAAATAACATCTGTTGGACTACAAATATATTTAGGAGTATCAATTGTTTTATTATTTACTTTTAATTTTCCTTGTTCAATAATTTGAAGTGCTACACGCATATTACTTACTAATTTTAATTTGTATAAAATAAATGGAATTGTTTTAGCTAAACGTTTTCTATAAAAACGTAAACGTTTATAATAATCTAATAAGTTTTTATTAACAAGTTTTAAAGATGTTTTTTTCATAGCAACGGAAATAACATCTTTAGGTTTACACATATAACTTGGAATATTTACTTTTTTATTATTTACACGAATGTGACCATGGCTAATTAATTGACGCGCTGCTGCAATAGTTGGGGCCATATTTAAACGGAATACGATATTATCAAAGCGCATTTCAAGTAATTGTAATAATACTTGACCTGTTGCTTCTTTACTTTTTTTCGCTTTTCTAATATAGTTTACTAATTGACGCTCACTTAAACCATAGTTAAAACGTAATCTTTGTTTCACTTTTAAACGGATTAAATAATCGGATTGTGATGATCGTGCTTTCATTAGTTTTACTAAACCATGTTGTCCTGGTGGAATAATGCGACCATTTAAAAACCCTTTATTAGTACATTTACGACGATTTGGTTTTTTTCGAGTAAATCCTCTTAATTTACCAATACGACGAATAATTCGTAAACGAGGTCCTGTATATCTTGCCATATTTTGTTAGATTTTTTCATTTTTTCCTTTTTGATGAATACATTTTTAAATTATTGGCGGACAGCTTTGACACTATACTTATTTTTTTTTGTTCTTTTTAAAAGCGGATGACGAGACTCGAACTCGCAACCTTAAACTTGGAAGGATTACACTCTACCGATTGAGTTACATCCGCTTTTATAACTACGTTTATTGTTTATTATAGTTATTATATTTTTTTATTAATATTATAATCAAAACCTATTAAAAAAACAAGTTTAGTCGTTTCTCTGCCCGATTGTTATAGATAAAAAGCTATCGTAGATGCTCTTTGCTTATCGTAGATGCTCTTTGCTTATCGTCGATGCTCTTTGCTTTTGTTTTTTGGACAACACCTAGCCCGCAGCTCCCCCTTTTTATCAGTAAAAAAGCTTCTTATCAGTAAAAAAGCTTCTTATTATCAAAAAAGCTTCGCCCGTGCCTACGCCACGAGCGAAAATAACAGCCAAGCTATTTTGTTATACTTACACGGTTAATGAACTAGTAAATAATTATAACACAAGTGTAATAATTTAGAATATGAAACACGCCCTGTAGGAATCGAACCCACGACATCAGGTTTTGGAAACCGGCGTTCTACCGACTGAACTAAGGACGTTATTTTGTTTTATAGGTAAAGTCCCTATATTTTATTTTATAAAATGCCTATGGCTTATAAAGTACTAATTGCAACGACAGCACGAATACTATGTCACTAAAGTCCGCGGCTACTATTTTTAAAAAGGGCAGAATAGACTTTTTGAGTCGAAAATTAAATACTTTATGATTTACTATACTTTTATTTTAACAACAAAAAAATGAAATGTCAAATTAATAAAGCATTGCCCACGTTAAAGCAATAAAAAACCAGAAAAATTTATAACTTATAAAATTACTAAAAAATTAAGCTTCTATCTGCTACCTTTTTGAAAAAAGGATAATCAAGCCACGATGAAATGTTTATTGCATGTCCGCGGCGTTGCCGCGGATAAAAGTTTTAAAATAAAATTAACGGAAACTAACAGAAGCTTGCCATACGAAAGCTAAAAGAATAAATAAAACTGGAATTACAGGAAGAATATCTACAATTGGTGAAAAAGGAGCATATGCTTCCGGAAGTTTTGCTAATACCATTTCTAAATGTGCCATAAAAATGTTTTACATAATTATTAGAGAGTGATTATAGATCATCAGGCGTAAACGGACTTGCCCACGTCAAATAGTAGGGTCTGCGCGACTATTCCCACAAGCCTTTTTATTATTATATTATTAAAAGGCGTAGACCGCATCCAGGTTTGGCTGTAAAAAATCCATTACCGGAAATTGAGCGTTTTGCTGTGGGCAAATTTCTATATAGCCTCAATAATCTAAGTCCACATTATGACTCTCTTCTGTCAATCTAAAAAGGCGGCACTCAGACTTGAACTGAGGAATAAAGGATTTGCAATCCTCTGCCTTACCACTTGGCTATGCCGCCCTACTTTTTTTTTTTATTTTTTGTACTAACAACTAAATTATATTGTTCCGCCGCGGGCTAAAAATTATTGATTTGCTTTTAACGACAATTTCGTCAAAATTCGAGTTTTTAAATTTATTCTGTTCGCTGATTTGTTAGAATCTTTTGCTCTGCTTTTTCAAATAAAAAGGCTTATGGGAAAAGTCGCGCCTGCGCTACTATTTGCCGCGGGTACCAGAAAAACACGAGATTAACAAAGTATTCTTTTTGTGTATTTGCCGCGGTTTTTAAAAAACATTTTATCTAATATTATACTAGACTTCAAATTAAAAGTCAAATTTAGCCTTTGTTAGTCCGTTTTGCCTTACTACCTAGCTTGTCACAAAATCATTGTTGGTAGCCAAGGTACTAGCAAGTTCTCGGTCAAAGGGGAATGTTATTTATTAATGCTCAAAGATCATAGCCAGCAGACTACAGCAAAGTATTACGCATAGAATAAAATAGCTATATTGAAGTCAAAGTCTATGCTTTGTAAACTTTGTCTATGCCAGGAGGGCATAGATGGTTAATCGTTGTAAAAAGAAAAGTTTAAAACTATTATATAACTATACCCTGTTTAACGTTAAAGTCGATTGTCATTGTCGCTTGCCTGCGGCTACGCCTTTTTATTTTTAAAAGGGCAAAGCATACTTTTAAGAACAAGGAATATTTTACTCCAGTCCAAGCAAAGGCTAAAATACTACCATCTCTAGCAAAAAGTGTCCATCAAATTACTATTACTTAAAGAATAACTCGATTACACGGTTGTCTAGAGCTTTTGTGTTGATAATAGTATTGGATATATAGAACTCTATATATCCAATACTAAACTTTAATAAATAAACCGTTGCCCGCGGCTACGCCGCAGGAATAGCAAAAAAAAATAAAAGCTGGACTTTTAATTTATAATTTAACCCCCCCCTGAGCAAACTAAAAAATAATACTTAAAAAAAGCTTCGCGTTTTTTTTCTCCGCCCTTTTAAAAAGGCTTTTTTTTACTACGCCGCGGACAGCTTGGAGTCCTAGTAAGCAAAACTAGTTTTAAAAGATACAGAATGGCAGTTTTATGCCCAAATGGCATAGCATTATAAAACTAGTAGATTTTAGTTTTCTGTATTTGATTCTTGTTGATTTACAGTTTCTTGATCTGTGTTTAAACGTTTAATCAATTTTTCTGTAGCAGGATCTTCTGGTTTATTATTGATTAAATAATTTGCTAAAAAAAGGCATTTTGTTACTTGTTTTTCAACTTTACGTTTCCAAGCACTTTTTCTAATATTTTTTTTTGATTTTGAAGTACGTTTTTGTTAACCTAAGACTCTATTTGCATTATTGCAATTTCCGAGGCAGCAAAAGAGCGAACGGCTCCTCCAACCATGGGATATAAAAAAATAGACCATTTATTTTATATTATGCTTAAAGTTTTACGGCACGAGAAATATACAGCTACTCTGGAAATGGAACCTCGGCTTCCAAACCATATATGATTCTTTCAAATCGTATGGCTTTTCTTATTATTTACAAGGCTTTATGAAAAATAAACAGGCTATGCCCATAACAAAGCGGTGGGCAGATGACTAGGCTCTTAAGGCGCAGTCATAAATACTTTTTAAAAACAAACGCAACGCGTTTTTTTTACTTCGTTCTCTGTAAAACACGAAGTTTATGCTTAAAAAAAAAGGTTCGCGTTTTTTTCTCCGCCCTTTTAAAACTAAAAAAGCGTATATTCGTCGTTTTGTTGTGTTAATTTACTTACAGCATTGCTGCTAACAAACACTAAATATTTTTGTTCGCTTATTAGCTACAAAAAAGCAAACAGAGCAAAGAAATCGACTAGTAAAAATTATTTTCACAATTTATCTTATTGTCGATAGCAAATTTGTCTTATTGTCGATAGCAAATTTGTTCGCTTTAGTCAAAATAGCCTTTTTAATTTAAAAAGGGCGAAGCAAAAATAAAAAATTTTATATAGTATTTTTACTATGGTGTATTGGGTACTATCTATGGCCTGTGTCTAGACTGCAAGCCATAGATAGTTTAAAAAAATCTAGTAATTAGATTATACTTTAAGTTTAAACATGGGTATGCCCATAGCAAAGCTATGAATTTCGACTAAAATTGATTAATGTTTTTATTCGAGATATATGCTTAAAACTTCGCCCTTTTAAAATTAAAAAGGCGTAGCGGCGGGCAATTACAACTCTAATAATTTGCGAAAAGTAAGAAAGCTTCTGGATCGAAAACTGACAATTGAGCTAAAACTTTTCTGTTTAATTGAATTGAATTATTTTTTAAATTTGAAATAAATCCGCTATATTTTGCGTTTGGATTAATGTGACGTAGTGCTGCATTAATTCTTGCAATCCATAACCCACGGAAATCACGTTTTTTTTGACGACGATTTCTATAAGAATAACGTAATGCTTTCATTACTTGTTGATTTGATGTACGGAATAATTTTGAACCAGCACCACGGAAACCTTTAGAACGGTTTAAAATTTTTTTATGTCTTTTACGAGAGACATTACTACGTTTTACACGAGACATTTTTTTTTAATAAAAATAAAAAATCTCACTTTACGAGACTTTTTTAATAATAGATTTATAAGTTTAAGGCGATACTAAACTTTTTAGCATTTATCTATACTTTTTAGCCATAAAATTAGAAACGAATCCGTAGTAATACCACAGATAAAGCATTGCCAAATCGAATAAAAAAATGCTTTTTTATTCGATTTTGGGCCTAGCAAACAGAAAAATTTTATATTAAAAATATGCTGGCAAAACACACAGCAAAAAACCTAGATCCCCTACTTTCTTATAAAAAAACTTATTGCTTTGGCCTAAATCAAATTGACTAAGAGCAATAGCCCATAAAAAAACATAGACAACAGTCTTTTTTAGTTTTAAAAGGGCTTAACATCTTTTATTTTTCAATTTTGGCGTAATAGTTACTTATGCTATGCCTACTACAAAGCAATGAGCTATGCGACAACTTAGTTTCTAAGGGTCAAAAAACAAGACCTTAAAGCCATAGACATCTTATTAATATAGCCGATGTGATAATATGACAACCGTTTTTCTGAGAACAACTTGTTGAACAACTATACTATTTTTTTTCTTAGTTAATACTAGATTCAGGGCAAAAAGGGTTACCCAAAATAATAAATCTATCTGTAATAGAAAAAACCTTTTCGGCCCATTGAAGTAAAAAAAAACGCGTTGCGTTTGTTTTTAAGTAAAAAAAAACGCGTTGCGTTTGTTTTTAAGTAAAAAAAAACGCGTTGCGTTTGTTTTTAAGTAAAAAAAAACGCGGAAGTAAAAAAAAACGCGTTGCGTTTGTTTTTAAATGGACATCGTATAGCATAAAAAGTTAATTTATGGCGTTGTTGTAAATAGAGTAGTACTTTATTTCTATCTAATTTATATACCTTCTTTTTTGTTTTGTTATTTGTTTTGTTACTCTATGCGCCGTCTATGTTCAAAGGGCATAGACTCCTAAAAGCATCAACTGATTATTATTCGGAAAGAGAGGGATTCGAACCCCCGATGACCGCAAAGCCACGCCAATTTTCAAAATTGGTGCAATCAACCACTCTGCCATCTTTCCTTATTATAGGCTACAAATATATTATAACAAAAATTGTATATAAATTCAAGTCCAAATAAAATTTATTATTTGATCACGACTATGTCTAAATAAAAAGTTCTGCTTTGTATTTAGTGCTTGTTTAACAGTATGTTTTTAAACCCTACCATAAGCCCGCGGCGTAGTTAAAAGACTTTTTATTTTTAAACCTTTACTTTAGACTTAAAAACTAGTTTCTTTTTTGTTACAGTAAAGCCAGAAACTCAGTTCAATGCCAACTCAAAGTAGGCTTTGAGTTGGCATTTTTTACTTTGCAATGCCAACTCAAAGTAGGCTTTGAGTTGGCATTTTTTACTTTGCAATGCCAACTCAAAGTAGGCTTTGAGTTGGCATTTTTTACTTTGCTTAGTTTATGCTCAAAAGGTATCAATTAGATAACAAAGTGCGCGGTAAAGTCGTGAACTGAATTTTTATTGCTTTTAACTGAATTTTTATTGCTTTTAACTGAATTTTTATTGCTTTTAACTGAATTTTTATTGCTTCGTGCGCGTCTACGCCGCGTGCTATTTTAACGAGCTAGGAGGGATTCGAACCCCCGACCCTGTGGTTCGTAGCCACATGCTCTAGTCCACTGAGCTACAAACTCTATTATTAAAAAAATCTATAATAGTACTAGCTAATATAATACTCGAATTAAAATAAATAAGCAAGTTTTTGCAGTGGAACTTTGATGTCTGTTGTGGCTTTGCTACGTTTGTAGCAAAACCATTGACAGAAAACTTGCCCACGTCAAATAGTAGGGTCTGCGCGACTATTCCCACAAGCCTTTTTTATTTTTACTTTTTTATTTTTACTTTTTTATTTTTACTTTTTTATTTTTAAAAGGCAGAGCAATTTATTAAGTTAATTATGCAGAAAGAGCTTCTTTTGCTGCAAATAAAACATCAAGAGTGATCAATGAAATAGAGTTTTGACGTGCATATTTTTCAGTATTTCGTTTAACTTTTCCACGAACAAAACCAGGAACATTCGATAATTCTTTTAAAGCTTCAGCATCCCAATTTAATAATGCGCCGTCTAAGCCTAAAGGGCTTAGACCGCCACTAGAATCTTCAGATACTGAACTAACAACAGTGGCTGCTTTATCGAAACCTACCGACTCAAGGGATAATGTCGATTCACAGCTTTGCTGTGGACCTTGAGAAAAAGTTTCTTTTGTATGTAATCTAGTATTATTTTTATCATGTCCTGAGAAAATCTCTAATAAGTGATCTTCCATACCTAAACTAAATGAATTATAAACTAAATCCGCAATTTGATTTGTTCCTTCATAACCTAAAAAAGGACGATAACCTAAGGGAAAGTTTTGAATATGAACTGGTGCTGAAATAACCCCACATGGAATATCTAGACGTTTTCCAATATGTCTTTCCATTTGTGTTCCGAAAATAGCAGACGGTTCTAATTTAGCAATCATATCCCCAACTTGTGTATGATCGTCAGTAACCAAAATTCGATCACAAAAACCAACAACTTGTTCACGAAACCAATCCGCGTCATGTTTACAATAAGTACCACTACAAACAACTTTAATTCCCATCTCACGTGCTAAAATTTTTGTAATTCCTGCTGCATGTGTTGCATCACCAAAAACTACAGCTTTTTTTCCGGTAAGATTTTGACAGTCAATAGAACGAGAGAACCAAGCCGCTTGTGAAATAAAACGTGTTTGTGTTTCAATATAATTCTCAAAATTATAAGGTTTTTGATTTTTACTATCTAAGGCGCCATCTAAATGTCTATGCCCTTCGGGCATAGACGGCTCAGAATTTTTTTGGCTTAGACCATTAAGCGCTTCGTTAGTAAGTTTATGTCCTTCGGGCAGAGACGATTGGTAGTCATTTAAAGAAAGATTATTTAAAATTTTTTCAATTTCACGAATACAAACAGCCGTATCAATGATCCCTAATGGACTTATGGCAACATAAGGCATATTAAATTCTTTTTCAAGATAAACAGCTGTCATTAAACCAATTTCACGATAAGGTACTAAGTTAAACCAAGCATGTGGAAGATTTTTTAAATTAGTAACCGATCCACCTTCAGGGATAATTTCATTAACCTCGATACCTAAATTGTTTAATAAACGTTTTAATTCACGGCAATCATGTTGATTATGAAAACCTAATGTAAAAATACCAATAATATTTGCAGATGGTTTTTTGGTTTTTGTTGGGATTGTATTGGTATTTAATTTTTTTTCTTTTTCTAAATAAAAACGAACAATTTGTTCTAATGTTCTATCTGCGGCCTGTAATTCATTTACACGATAATGATTTACATCTGCTAAAATTACATCACTTGTTGCTTTATCAATACCAGAATGCCCATTATTACTTTCTGAAATCGAAGCACGATTTACAAAATTTTGGAGATCTTCTTGTAAGATACTTGAAGTACAAGTTGGGGTTAAAATAATTAAATCAGGTGCTTCTTCATTATCTTTTCTTGTTATATTTTCAACTACTTTTTCCTGCGAACCACGTGCTAATACATGACGATCTACAATACTGGTTGTAACAGGTGTAAAATCTCTTTCACGTTCTAACATTGAACGCATTACATTAAAATAATCATCACCTAAAGGTGCATGCATTATTGCATGCACATTTTTAAAAGAACTTGCAACACGTAAGGTACCTATATGCGCAGGTCCCGCATACATCCAATAGGCTAATTTCATAAAAATAGTTTTTTAGTTCTAAATAAGTCTATTCTTTATAGATTCGCTTCAGGCCTCGAATAAAATAAAAACGAATAAAATAGAATCGAATAAAATGCAACTGTTTATGCTTCGTAAAAACGCTTCGCTTTTTTTATTGCCTTTTAATAATAAAAAGGCGAAGTCACGGGCACATAGAAGAAAACCGCCCACAACAAAGTTGTGGGCGAAGCAAAGTGTTTTTTCTTTTCTTTCTATTCTATAATGCTTTAACTTTTTATTTTATAATGCTTTAAATAGGGGGCTCTTTACAAACACAAACTATAGACTAAACATCCATTATATGCTGTGCCTTTAAATTATAAAAAGACTGCGCCGCAGGCACTAGTATTCAAACAAAGAAAGTCCGTTCTATTGATTCCCAAAGATAGATGCTTAAAAAAACGCTTCGCGTTTTTTCTTAAAAAAACGCGACGCTTTTTTTTTTTCGTAGCGGTGGGCATAGAAACTTAACACTTGGACAAAACTGTGGGCATGGTATGAATATTGACAAAATTTACAATGTTCCGCGACAAATTTTATTAAAACACAATGTGTTTTAGATTGCCTTGGAGAATCCAAAAAATATTAAATTTAACCCCCAGCTTGGCCTTTTTTTTTTTTAAAAAAAAAAATTTAGTCTATGCCATTTAGGCATAGACGGAGCATAGCTTTTATAGCTGAAGGGCATAAATTTTTTTAAACTCAAACTGAAATGCTGCAAAAACAATTAATTTGGACTTCACCTTACGTCAAAGCTGTACCATAAAAATAGCTTGCTATCGGACTTGAACCGATAACCTTTGGTTTACAAAACCAAAGCTCTACCGAATTGAGCTAAGCAAGCAATTTGTAAATGTTTTTTATTTTTCCTACTTAATTATATTAAATCAAAATCGAAAAAAAGTCAATAGAAAAAACGGTTTTCAGGTCACGAAAAAATAGGTAGCGACGTAGCTTTTTTTAAAGGGCGGAGCAATTGGATTAACAAAGGTTGTTCTTCCCAAAAGTATTGCGACTTTCAACGACAAGCTGATATTAACTTAACAAATAAAGTCTTGCCGGTGGCTCCGCCGCGGCATAGCGTATGTATTGGATAAAAAAGCGAAAATTTGTTGCGAAAACAAGTCTTGTTCTGGTCAGAACACTAAAAAAAACTTAGCAAAGATCAAATTTATTTTATAAAATGAGCCCAGTAGGAATTGAACCTACATTTACGATTTAGAAGATCGATGTCCTATCCTTTAGACGATGAGCTCTATCTTGATATATAACCTTAAAAATAAGAGATGAGGACAAACTAAGGAGCCGTCTATGCCCGAAGGGCATAGACTATTATCTATATTTAAAAATTATAGAGATAACCTACGGCAATGCTTGTGAGAATAGCAAGTTGTCTTATAAAATACATTAAAAACTATACAACCCATAAAAAAGGTAGTTTAAAAAGTGATACTATTTATTATAATCGATCTGTTTGCAAAAAACCACTAAAAAATAAAAATAGCAAATTTCTAAAAAAGAGCTTGATTTTTGAAATTGCGCCCTTAGTACTAATAACCAGCCCGCGGCATAGTTTATTTTTATAGTTTATTTTTTAAATATTTTTATAGTTTATTTTTTAAATATTTTTATAGTTTATTTTTTAAAAAGGGCGGAGCATAAAATAATGCCCACGTAATAGTAGCAAGCATAAAATAATGCCCACGTAATAGTAGCGAGCATTATTTTTAAAATAAAGATAGTCACCGACTACCCTAGGTTTCTAATAAATTAGAATAAACCAAATGTTAAAGAAATATCAATTGGGTATGTAGCACCAATACCTAACCAAACAGCAACTAATGTTCCTAATAAGAATAAAATAGTAGCAATAGGACGACGGTATGGGTTTTGGAATTTGTTAATACTTTCGATAAACGGAACCGTTAAAAGTCCAACAGGCACAGCAGCCATAGCTAAAACACCTAGAAGTTTGTTAGGAACCGTACGTAAAATTTGGAATACAGGGTAGAAATACCATTCAGGTAAAATTTCTAATGGAGTTGCAAAAGGGTTTGCTGGTTCACCCATAGCTGCTGGATCTAAAACAGCTAAACCAATACAACAAGCAAAAGTCCCAAAAATTACTACAGGGAAAATATATAATAGGTCGTTTGGCCAAGCTGGCTCACCGTAAGTGTTATGACCAAAACCTTTTGCAAGTTTAGCACGTAATACAGGATCGTTTAAGTCAGGTTTTTTAGTAACAGACATTATGTTATTGTTTTTATGTTGATTTTTTGAATAAATAAAAATCTACTGCAAAGTCTTTTTTTTAAGGTCGAGGCAATTATTTATTCAGAATTTTATGACTTTGTTATAAACCAACCCATTTTTTATCAAAGACCACTAACAATGCTTAAAAAAAGCTTCGCGTTTTATTTCTCCGCCTTTTAAACTATAAAAAGGCGTAGCCACAAGCTAAGGCGTTATTTTAAGTAAAACTAACTAAAAAGCGAAGCTTTTTATATAGCCAGTTATTTTGCACGAATTGGCAATAAAAGCAGCTCATAGTTCTGCTGGGTCCATTATTGGAAGATGGGAACAAATCTTGTTTTACAAGCCAATAATAAAAATAATTATAGTTTCTATCTACGCGTTTGCCAAAGACCAAGTAGATTGTCTAAAAGACATTGCTATACCCACAGCAATTTTTAAAAGTAATATAGCGTAGAATAGCTAACAAAGCCCGCGGGCGGAGCATTTTTAAAAATGCTTTGTCGACAAGTATTAACGTCGTAGAAAGTATTAGAAGTTTTAAAATTTTCTTGCTTTTTTAGGGCTTCAGTTAAGCTAAAAACGACAAAGCCATCAGCTTAGAATGAAGCAGAATAACTAGACTAAAAAGCTAAGCTTTTTATTCTATACGTAGGTTTTTATTTTTGTTAATGTGGACAGTAAAGCTGTAGACTAACTGTCAAATCTTTTAATTAAAATTTAGGTCAAAACATAATGTCTATGCCCTTCGGGCATAGACGGCTCGTTATCTAAATTATAAATATTTAAAATCGTTATCTAAATTATAAATATTTAAAGTATAAGTTTTCAGTTATTCTTGACTTCAGTTTTACTGTGCAAGGCTGCTTTCTAGACAACCGAGAGTTCACTGAGAACAAAAGCTCGCGGGCGTATCATTATTATTAACTAGTTTTTTCCCAACTAGTTACAACTTAGTTTCTAGCATAGATTTGTGATTTTTACTTTGTTGCGAGAAAGAATTACTCGTTTTGCTGTTGACAATACTAAAACTGCTTGGAGGAGACTAAAACTGCTTGGAGGAGTTACCCGCCCTCAGCTGGTCGCTACACGACCCAGCAAATAAAAAAATAGTTATTCTAAAAGGGACAGCACTACTGTTAGATTATCCAGTTTTTATATTATATCACGTATGGCAAAAACGGTATTTTAGTTAGTTTTATAAAACAAAAATATTTTAAAATAGGCTCCGCCCCATTTAAAAAAGCGTAGCCGCATGCAAGTTATTAAAATATTGCCCCTCCATTTTACGAGGGGCAATAAAAAAAGCACTGCTTACTGCAAAGTTGGAGATAATTAGAAGTTCATTTCTGCTAATTGAACTTTTTCGAATTGTTTTTTCTTTAATACTAATAGAACTTGTGCTAATAAAATGAATGCAAAGAATACTAAAAGACCTTGAATACGAGCAGGGTTTTGAAGTACGATTTCAACATCTTTTTGTCCAAATCCACCAACGTTAGGGTTATTAGTTAATGGTTGGTCAGCTACTACAGTTTGACCTTCGTTAACGATTAATTCAGGTCCACCTGGGATTTTTTCTACAACGATTTCACCATCAGCTTTTTGGATTGAAACCTTATACCCACCTTTTTTACTTTCAATTTTTTCAATTCCTGTAATAGTACCAGCAACTGAAGCGTTATATACAGTGTTGTTAGATTTGCTACCATCAGGGTATACTTGACCACGTCCACGGTTTCCACCTAAATAAATTGGATATTTTAAGTATGAAACGTTTTTATTTGTAGCAGGATCCGGAGATAATAAAGGTACTACCATTTCTGAATATTTGTTCCCAGGAACAGGTCCAACTACTAAAATATTCTTTTTCTCTGGACTATATGGTTGGTAATATAAGTTTCCTACTTTAGCTTTAATTTCTTCAGGAATACGATCAGCTGGTGCTAATTCAAAACCTTCTGGTAAAAGTAAAACCATACCAACGTTTAAATCACCTTTTTTACCATTTGATAAAACTTGTTTAACTTGTTGGTCGTATGGAATTTCAATTACAGCTTCAAATACAGTATCAGGTAATACAGCTTGAGGTACTTCTAATTCTACTGGTTTTTGAGCTAAGTGACAGTTTGCACAAACAATACGTCCGTTTGCCTCACGAGGGTTTTCATAGTTTTGTTGTGCAAAGATAGGATAAGCGTTTGCTGCTGGTGTTGATAAAGTAAAAGCTAAAACAGCTGAAAGAGCTAAAAGAATTGTTTTAAAAAAAGAATTTTGTTTGATAATCATTTTTTTTTAACGGCTTTAAACAAATATTTTTCACGTTTCTATTGCTTATTTCACAGAAACTCTATGCTTAATAAAAAGCTTCGCGGTTTTTTTTCTTAGCCTTTTTAAATGTTTTTTTTCTTAGCCTTTTTAAATAAAAAAACCTACACCACGGGCTAAAATTAACTTTTTTGTTGGGTAACAAAGTTCACAGTTCAAGCTACAAGGCTTTAAGCTTTGCGTTTTTTTTTGCACCTTTTGTTGGGCGCATAGCAACGGTTTGGGAAAAAACATTGTCAAAAAAAATTATTTAATCTATTTTATAAATTAGTAATTAAAAAAATGCTTTTTTAAGGCTTTGTCTAAAACACTAGCTTGGTTATGCTTTGTTAACATTGCAAGTTTTGTGAAAGCACAGATTAAAGCATAGTACTATAGGCTTATCTATAAACAAACAGCAAGTTTGTTGCAAATTTTATATTTTTCTTCTCAATAAATAAATATAACGTGAAAAACAAAATAAATAAAGCTCACGCAGCCCTACTTAGGTTATTTTTGCTAAGCTTCAGCAGGAGCTTAACAAAAGAATAGTTTGGTTAGTGACAATAAATAGTTTGGTTAGTGACAATAAATAGTTTGGTTAGTGACAATAAATAGTTTGGTCAGTGACAATAAATAGTTTGGTCAGTGACAATAAATAGTTTGGTCAGTGACATTGTCACTGACCAAACAGTTTTACACAACTTTAGCAGTGGAACCGTCTATGCGCAAAAAGCATAGACATGTAGCTTTCTCAAAGAAAATAATTAAGCTATGCCCACGCAATCAAAAAACCAGGTTCTTGTATTTTGGGTTTTATATATCAAAAAACCAGGTTCTTGTATTTTGGGTTTTATATATTAAAAAGCTAGGGGGAAAAAGTATGGATTTTATACTTTATTAGTAATTTCCATAATAAGTTTATTGAATAAAATTTTCCCAGGAGTTGTTAAAATGTATTGAGTCCAGAAACTTTCTTTAGCATTATATGTTTTTTGAGATTTTTTAGAAATTTCTTTACGATTTCCATAAGAATCAATACGAATCTCAATAGGTTCTTCTTGATCTGAACCATTTTCAATAAAATGATTCCATTTTAACCAAATATTAGAATGTAAATCGACAATTTTTAAGTTGTAAGCTTTTAAAACATTCTCCATTGTTGCAAAATAAGCTCCAGATAACTTTTTCTCTTTAGTATTTTGTGTTTTTCTATTTAGTAAATTAATGGTTAAATAATAACATCCTAAAAGCATATCTTGACTTGGAATAGCTAAAGGGTCACCAGTTGCTGGAGACAAGATGTTGTTTCGTGACAACATTAATTTCCAAGCTTCTGCACGAGCTTCGACTGTAATTGGTACATGTACAGCCATTTGATCCCCATCAAAGTCAGCATTAAAAGCGGAACAAACAAGTGGATGTAATAAAATAGCTCGACCTTCAATTAATTTAGGTTGAAAAGCTTGAATCCCTAAACGGTGTAATGTTGGTGCCCGATTTAATAAAACGGGACAAGTTTGCATAATTTCACGTAATAATTCCCAAATTAAAGAAGGATTTGTTTTAATTAGTGTTTTTGCTCCTACAACAGTACGAGCTAAATTTTCATTTAAAATACGTTTTAATAAAAAAGGTAAATAAAGTTCTAATGCCATTTCTTTAGGAAGTCCACATTCATGTAATTTTAGTTTTGGACCAACAACAATAACAGAACGTCCAGAATAATCAACACGTTTACCTAACAAATATTGACGGAATCGACCTTGTTTTCCTTTAATATTATCAGATAACGATTTTAATAATCGACCACGTGAATCTTTTTCTCCAGCACTACCATTATTACTATTTTGAATTAAATTATCAACAGCTTCTTGTAATAAACGTTGTGCATATTTCATTTCAAAAGAATGACTTGTCGCTGGATCTTTTAAAAATTTCTTTAAACGATCATTACGATAAATTACTCGTTGATATAGGCGATTTAAATCTGAAGACGCAATTTGATTTCCCATTTTAACAATAGGTCTTAATTCTGGAGGTAAAACAGGTAAATATTTTAAAATTGTTTCTTGTAGATAAGCTTCTTTTTTAAATAAAGTTTGAACAAGTTTGGCTTTTCGAACAAAGAAAAATCTACGTTTATAAAGTTTTTTTAGTTTTTTTAGTTTTTTCTTATTTAAAATTTTGTTATGAATAAATAAATTTTTCTTTAACTCAGCTATTTTTTTATTTTCAATTGATAATAAGATTTTATTATGATAATTAATCTTATATAATTCATGAATATCAAATTCATTTAACAGTTCTTTAACAAGACCCGGACCAGAAAAGAATACACTATTTTTAATATCAAATTCTGTAGGCATAAAAGATTCTGCGTTCACACCTTTGTCGTGGATAAAATCTATGCCCTTCGAGCTTAAACTTTTACCCACAACAGGACTGTGAACAGGCATTGTTCCAGTGAACTTTGTCACAGGTGAAATGACACTTTCGTCGATGTTTATTGGAGTTGCTTCTGACAATGGAACAACAGGATCTAATTGTTTTTTATAATAAGGAATAACTATTTGTCTATGCCCTTCAGGCATAGACGACTGATTGTTTTCTGATGGTGACGTCATAAAAAGGTAAAATAAATTCCAACTAATATCTGATGACCATCTTGCTCTATGAAACACTGGATAAAAATTATTATAAAGTTTTTTATTCCTAGGCTGTTTTGTTGCTAGCTGTGGTTTTGAGCCAAGCATTTGTTGATGCTCTTCCGTTGTTCTTGTTAAATCTTTTGGTTCATATTCCAACGTGTTTAGATTTAAAAAACTACGCCCAACTGGAGGAGTAGTCACAAATAGAGTTTTAATACTTTTAACATAGTCTATTCCTGATGTGCATAACGCAAATCTATTTACTAAAATAGATTGACTTTGTTTAGTTGTAAGCCCCTGGTGAGAAACATTTTTTGTAAAAAAACCATTCATGTCTTTACGACCAAGATATAACGGGAAAAAAAACAAAGGTGTTGTGTTTTTTGAGGAAATGCCTGATGGGTAACGACGAGAATAAAAACGCGAAGTTTTTTTATGTAGCATTGTTTTTAAAAAACTCCAAAGTTTATATTTTTTATAAATAAAAGATGTTAAATTATTAGCTGGCAAGCTGGGACTTTGACCCAAACATAGAATAAAACTTTTAAAAAATGCTCGACTTAATTGTTTAATAATAGTTCGTTTTTGTTTTAAAAAATTAGGTTTTCGAATATATTGATTTGTCAAAATATCGGCAATTTTAAGGTTTGAAAATTCCTGAGAAATATTTGAGAAAGTATAAAATTCTAAGTAAAAATGACTTCTTAAATAAAAAGAAGCATCATGTAAGCTAGATGAGCCGTCTATGCCCGAAGGGCATAGACAGCCACCTGAAGTGAATTGACTCAGATGCTTATGAAGCTGAGCATTGTATTTATTTATATTTTTTTCTTTTTTTAGGTAATAAAATTTCTCGTTTGTTTTTTGTTGCTTGGCAGCTTTTATACCAGCTGGGGCTTCACCCCAAGCATCTTTTTCAGCTCTTGATAGCAAATCTGGAATTAAATTTGTTTCTTTCACTGCAAAAAAAGCATAAAAATCTTTTTTAATTAATGCTATTGTTTTTAAACTATCTGTTAATTTACTATTTGAACGTTGTAACTTAGAGCCTGCTTTGCTACTCAAAGAGTCTAAAGAAACAAACTGTTGCTCGGCTGCTCCGATACCCTCTGGGGCTTTGGTCCAAGCATTTAATAAAAACCAAATCTGTTTTAATTGTTCTTGATTGTTTTCAAGTGTTTTTATTTTTCCAAAAACGCTTTCCAGATTAATAGTTTCTTTCGTTTTTCTTAATTTTAAAACAAATTGTTTTAGTAGTTTAAGAGTTTGTTGAGTCTGAATTAACTGATTCTTAATAAAACTAAATTTTTCGCCTACTTGCTGAACCACTTTGTTGTTAGCTGGAGCTCTACCCCCATCAAAATTAATTCGTTCTCTATTTACAAAATGTTTATGCTCGGTCGGTGGCTGTTCACTGTTTTGCTGTAGATGCGTCGGTTTTAAAAAAAACGCTTCGCTTTTTGTTTTTGACAGAGCATTTAAATTTTTGCTTGATTGTCTATGCCCAAAGGGCATAGACGGCTCTTCAGGTGTAACCATATTAAAAAATAAAATATTTGTTTTTAATTCAATTAAAAGACTTGTTATTTTTGATAAACGTCTTTTCAAATACATTAAACGTTCCGTAATTATAGGTTGGACCGTTTTACTACTTAATAAACGTTTATTTTGTTTCGCTGCTAACTTACTTAAAATAGAAACTTTGTGAGAAACTAAAGTAGGTCTAGACCCTCCAGACATTAACGGCTTATTAATTTTTTGTTTACGTTCTTTATATTTTTCGTTGACTGATTTGTCGTGGGCAGCTAAGTTATTAATACGTAATAAAGCCACTTTGATTGCTTTTTCGGTTGTTGTTTTCCAAGCTTGATTTACAAAACTTCTATAAATACTTTTTTGAGAAAGTAAATTTAGTTTTAAAAGAATATAAAAACGAACAGATAGTTTTTTTAGAATACCAGGAGGAATATCGAAAATATTGTTCCCAGTCTCTTGGTGTAAACCTAATTTTTGGTTTTTTATACTAGACATGCTACTCTGTTGTTTGGCAGTAAAGCTGCCAGCTGACTTTTCATCCCAAGCATGATCTTCCGACATTGACGAAACATTATTTTTTAGTTGATAAATACTAGCACTTAACATTTTTAAATTACGTATTTGAATTTTCTCTAATGCTGATAAGCCCTTTTTATTAGAAAATGGGGCATCGACCCTAGCATAACTTTCAGGTATAAATAATTTATTATGTGAAATAGATCTTTGACTATTCTCCCACACTTTAAAAGTAAAAGGAAATGCTTTTTTCGTAACAACTTTTTCAGTCGTTTTTAGTCGGAATTGCATTGACGACATCAGTGGTCCGTAAGAGTCTACAACTTTATCAATTTGATTTTTTAATTGTGTTTCTTTTAATTGTGTTTCTTTTAATTGTGTTTCTTTTAATTGTGTTTCAATGTCTATGCCCTTAGGGCATAGCAATTTACGTTTTTCAATTTTACGTACTTTTAAATTTTGGTTGGGGTTTTGTCCCAGAATCCCAACAGAACTACCATTTGTTTCTAGTGCTGCTTTATGTTCTTGAGACAGAGACATATTAGTGGGCTCTACTAAAGCAGGTTTTAATATTTCTGCTTTTAATCTTTTCCAAGTTGAAATAATATGAGCACTATCTAAAATGATAGGTGGTCCTTTTATGGCATATTCAATAGTTGGTGTTTTTGAACAATAAACAATGGATTCTAAAGCACGACGTTTCATTTGTAATAAAATAGATAAATAACTGGGCATTCCTTTTAAATACCAAATATGAATAATTGGTGAGACTAATTTTATATAACCTAATTGATAACGTCGAATTACGGACCAAGTATACTCAACATCACAAATATCACAAAAATCTCTTTTTTTTGCGTAAAATCCTAAATTTCCAAAAACTGAATTCATAGTACTTGATGCTCCTTGAATATTGGAAGTGCTTAGACTTTTATCTACAAAAGAAGAACTTTGCTGGGCAGATTCCTTATCCCAAATATTTTTTTGATTTGTAGATGAGCCGTCTATGCCCGAAGGGTATAAACCTAAAGTTTCACTATTTGACCATGCACCTTCACGGCCTGAAGCCCTTAGGCTAGAAGGTTGTTGACTCATTTTTTTTTGTAATAAATTCTTTTTATATTTAAAAGATTTACCACAAGCACATTCAAAATTTTTTAATGGTCCAAAAATACGTTCACAAAAAAGACCTCCTTTTTGGGGTTTAAAGGTTTTATAATGAAGTGTATTTGCATTTAATACTTCACCATAAATTTTTCCGTTTGGTAATGTTTTTTCCGCCCATTTTTTTATCGAAGAAGGTGTTGCATACCCGATTGTTACTAAACGGATTTCGGATAATTTTGAATAAGAAGTATAAAAATTTTTTGCTTGAGGCTTCACCCCAGCTTCCCCTGGTTGCATTGCTGCCAAGGTAGTTTTTTCAAAATTGACTGACATAAGTCAAAATTCATTTATATATTTACGTTTATAAAACTATACTTGCAAATTTGTTCCAAGAATAGATCAAATAAGTTACGTTAAAAGCAACTAACAAATTACTAAAATATAGACGTCAGAACAGTAACAAAATCTTTAGTTTTAAATTAAAAACAAGGTCTTGTCTTAGTAACTTTAGTTCGTTGTCTAAGTAACTTTAGTTCGTATGCTGGCTTCTGCTAGGCATTTAATAAAGTCAAACTTACAGGTCTATAAAATAATTTATTAACGTTTTATTTCGACAAAAATTGTTAACTTTTTTCTAGTTCTACACTTCGTTAATTCACATGGCTTTATGTCTAAGCCCTTTGGGGGCTGTCTATGCCCTTTGGGGGCTGTCTATGCCCTTCGGGCATAGACGGCTCATAGTGATATGCTCCGTCGAGGCCCGAAGGGCATAGACGGCTCATAGTGATATGCTCCGTCGAGGCCCGAAGGGCATAGACGGCTCATAGTGATATGCTCCGTCGAGGCCCGAAGGGCCTCAACTGGGTATAGACTATTGTTTTGTTCTCGGATCTCCCGTGAACAAAGATAAAAAATCATCCGCTTCTATTTAATTATAAACTTGCCAATAAAATATCTATGCTTGAAGGGCATAGACACTACACAAAAAAGCTTTGTTTGCTTTTTTGACAAAAATAAAAAATAAATACTAAAAATTATTATATATTATATTTGATACTAAAAAAATGTTTTTAGTAATTATTTTGTTTTATCTATTAGTCAAACTATTTTTTACTATACCTATAATCGAACGACACTGGATGAGCCGTCTATGCCCGAAGGGCATAGACTAATATTCCGGCCTTTTAAAAAGCTTCTCCGCGAGCTCCTGTTTCTATCCAAAGAGGCATAGACATAAAACCCCAAATAGACACTTTGGTGTTGTGAAATTAGCCACTACGCCTTTTTAAAATTTTGCTAAGCTCCTGCCGGAGTTTAGCAAAAGGCATGCTGTCCAACAATTTTTAGTTTTAAAAGACCGTTTTAGTTATAGCCCACAGGCGGAGTATAATGGGTAGAGCAAAATGAGCTATCTATAACAAAACCGTGATGTCTACAGCAAAGTTGTGGGTATAACAGTTGAATTCGGAAAATTTATTCTATGGTGTTTGTGTATGAGCCGTCTATGCCCGAAGGGCATAGACAATAGTCCATAAAAAAAGCAAAGCTTTTAGTACTTTTGTCTTATAATAGATTTCTGCTCGGGCAAATAGTAGCGCCTGCGCGACTATTCCCACAAGCTTTTTAGTTTTACTTTTTAGTTTTACTTTTTAGTTTTAAAAGGGCGGAACCTAAAAAATTAAAAAACGAGTCTATGATTTTTTGGCATAGACAGCACATTTTAAAAAAGCTACGAACTATTTTAATTATCAACGTCTTTCTTCGAATCTAAAATGTTACCACATAAAAATTTTTGTTTTTCTAAAAAAAGAAAGTTTAATGTACCTAGCCAAGATATTGACTTATCTAGCTCAACTGTCAAGACTTTTGTGGGGTTTAAACCTAAATTGGACCATATCGGCTATAAAACGTCGTCAAGTTTTCAATTAGTTTTGTCTAAAGCAAAGCTAGATATCTCTTTAAGTTGTTTGCGTATTAACAAAACGGACAGCTGGAAGGCTGCCTTAAAAAAGAATTATCACTCTTTAAAAATACTTAATAAATCCAAGTTGCATAAAAGTCTATGCTTTTTGAGCATAAATGGCGCAACTAAAAAATTAAACAAGGAGCCGTCTATGCCCGAAGGGCATAGACTTACATCGAGGCTTTTCGGGCCTCGACAAGCTAGTTCTCTATATTTATTTATAAATAAATGGCATAAAAGAAAACAATATGGATTATATAAAAGAAAACAATATGGATTATTATGGCTAGTCCAAAAAAGCATTGACAAAAATATCTTACGTTATAAATCGAATGTAGCCGTCAAACAAATAATACGACCGTGTTTATTTACGTCAATAAAACAACAATTAGATATTCTGGAAGTTTGCCCGAATAGTGAAAAATATTCACGTTTTAAGTTTACGCTTTTTGGGAATATTTTTTTAAAAGGAAAAGTCCCAGCATGGGGTATAGCTGGCAAGCAAAAAAAGACCATTCTAGCTAATCGAACCTATAGAAACACCAACACTGACAAAGTCAAATTAACAACTAATTATTTAATAAAAAGTTTAATTAAAAACTGTCAAAATATCCCTATGACTATTGTGGTTATTTATTTAAACATGATTTGTCGTGTTTGGCCTGTTTTTTATGCTTGGGGTGGGGTGCCTTTTTTATTTAAAAAAAGCAGCTTTGATCTCAAGCAACTAAGTTTTTTGTGGGGTCTAAGAAGTTTAGTTGGGAACCAGCAAAATAATAGCTGCTTGTCGAACATCGTTCTAGTTATGTCTTCTAACAATACAACCAATGCTACAATAAAAACTCTAATTTTAACCAAATTCTTGAGAAAAAAAAAAAGCTTTACGTTTTTTAGACATTTAGTAGAAAGCAATAAACAAATAACTCGACTTAAAATAAAAAGTTTTAATGAAAGCTCTTTAGCGATCCCTATTCCAAAACAAAGCTTTGCTCAATACCTAAGCATTTCAGGTCTAAACTATGATCGAGAGCAAATCTGTGGGCAGTTCTCATTCAATAGAGAATCAGTAAAACCTTTTTGTCTAAGACTTGATAAAACTATTAATTACGTTCAAAAACCATTAACTGATTTATTATATAGCCCTCATCCACCTTTTTTTAGTCTAGCTTCAGCTTTTACCAAGTTAGACAATACATATTTGACTTTATGGCAATTAACGAAAAAAAAACAGAATCAAAACCCATTATATGCCATTTTTAAAAAATACTGGTTAATTATGCGATTTAATACTTGTTTTATAAAACTTAAAAAGACTAGTCTATGGCCGAAGGTCAGCAATAGAAATAAAAAAAGATGCGAACCGTTTTTTAAACCTGAAGTTTTAAAAATACAAGATAAACGTCAATGTTCTCTTTATTTAATGACAAAAAAAACGCAAATCGTTTTTATAACATTTCTTGGAGCAAAATACGATCAAAAAAAAACACGTTTGACTACTGCAAAACTTTGGGCAGCCATCTACAACTTTAAAACAATTATATATCTACAACAAAGCCGCAAACAACTATGTATTCATTGCGAAGCTAGATTAAAATCTTTTTATTTGCTAGGATGTGAAGCCGCTAATTGGAGCAATGCCGTAAACCGCGAAAAAACTGATAAAATAAGATTTTTTAAAAATAGTTTAACGTATAAATCTATTTTTAATATCACTGCCCATAATAGTGCGAAAAAAATATCACAATGCTTAAACGCTTCGCTTTTTTTTTTCCCACCCATGAAACTAGACCAAGATAGTTTTGCAGAGTCTAGCAACACCACAAAACAACTAGCTAATAAAAAGCTTTATTTACAAACTTATTATTTTTAAGTCTGCAGAAAAATACCAGATTTCTTTTTTTAGGCTTGTCGTCTTTCCGCCTAACATTACGCGGAGAGAACAGCCTAAAAACTTATTATTCGTAAATAATGAACGTCATTTTTGTAACTTTTATTTGTTAATTTATTTATAATAGTAGTAAAGTATTATTTTAAACGCCGTAGCCGCGGGCTTTTATTAACAATAAAGTTGTTGCTTTTTGTTCTCTTTTCTTTGTCTTTTAAGTCTAATAGAGTCAAAAAATAGAACTTAAATAACTTCTGAATTTTTAAAATAAAGTATTATTAATTGCACAAATTTCAAGTCCAAAGCAAAGCTGTGCACTTAGCATTGACACTTAAAATAGCATTGACACTTAAAAAACACAAAGCATTGATATAAAAAAAATGCGAAGCGTTTAAGCCTTTTGTTCTATGGCTACTTTTCTTTTTATCGGGATGACAGGATTCGAACCTGCGACCCTATGCTCCCAAAGCACATGCGCTACCAAACTGCGCTACATCCCGATTTTATAAAATGAAAATTATAAATATATCTATTAATAAGTATAGTTAAAAATATTATCTTTAGCAAGAGCAGCAATAGTTTTTATAAAAATTAAGTCTAGCAGAAAGTTTTAAAGTTCTTAATAAGTATTCCAAAATTTAAAGTTTTACAAGACGCAATTTATAACCGTCGATCTTTCACAATCATTTTTTCAATTGAAAAAAACGCGAAGCTTTTTTATTATGCCCGGAGAGCAAAACGCAAAGCGTTTTTTTTTAAGCCTAACCTCCAAAGACAATGGCTACGATAGTATATTTTATAGCTATTTAAGACAGATGGAACTAACAAATTTTTGCTAATAGTATCTGAGTAATGTTAAAAGTGTACCAAACTACTTAGTTTAGTAGCTTTGTGTTTATAGGCTCAATCCGACTCGAATCGATGAGCCGTCTATGCCCTTCGGGCATAGACAGCCGTCTATGCCCGAAGGGCATAGACAGCCGTCTATGCCCGAAGGGCATAGACACATCTTGCTTGTTTTTTCTTTTTATATTTGTAATTATTTACTTTTATTGCCAAATTAGTATGTGGTTAAGCCGTCGCTTAACCACATACTAATTTACTTTTATTCTATTTTTTGCTACTTTATAGGCTCAACCGGATTCGAACCGATGACATTCTGTGTGTAAGACAGACACTCTACCGACTGAGTTATGAGCCTTAATGTTGAAAAGTTGTTTGTATATTTATTATATAATAAATATACAAAAAAAACAACTTCTCAACGTCAAAAAATAAACTTGATTTGGTGAAGCTTTTATAATTAAATTATTCACAGTATAAAAATTATTAAAACGTTCTAAAATTTTATTAAAATTAAATCCGTTAGGAGCCATAGTCGTCTATGCCTGAAGGGCTTAGGAGCCATAGTCGTCTATGCCTGAAGGGCTTAGGAGCCATAGTCGTCTATGCCTGAAGGGCATAGACAGTTTAAACATCAAATTGTTTTGCCGTTACTGAAAACGTCATTTTTGAAAGATAACCCTTTTGAAAGATAACCCTTTTGAAAGATAACCTTTTTGAAAGATAACCTTTTTGAAAGATAACCTTTTTGAAAGATAACCTTTTTGAAAGATAACCCTCACCAATAGGTTTACCTTTTAATGAAAAGCCACGTAAACTATAAGCACCAAAATTCTAAGAATCAGTTTCCCAATTCCAAAATTTAGTATTGATAACATTCAATACATTAGATTCTAGTACACTTTGCATAATACTTTGATAATTCAATATATTTTCAACTAGATAAACAATAATTATTGCAAAAACATTTAGCTCAACAGTTTCTAAATAGTTTAAAACATTACGAAAAATATTGTTTAGTTGAATAGCTTTATCGACAGGGGTACGTAACTGTAAAAAACGCTCAATAATTCAATTATAAACTATATTTTCTTTGTCACTATTAGGACGATCCAAACTACGCACACCACGAAGATTAAAAGTAGTTTCAACTTGGTTGTAAGAATTAAAGTTAAAGTTTGGAATATTACAAAAATTAGTTACAACGGGAAAAATATCACTACGATGTCGTCTATGCCCGAAGGGCATAGACAATGTCGTCTATGCCCGAAGGGCATAGACATTATAACAAAGTTCAGGGTTAGATTTTATTATATCCGTTTCAAAATTTTTGCACTGGTAGCTTATAATCAAGTAAATTAGATAATATGAAGAATTCTGTTATATTACTACCTTATTTTACAACGTCATTATGTAACGATTTCATGGATTCAATATCTTTATTGTCAAGTAAATTAGTAGAAGGATCACCTAAACGACTACTTAAACTTTTTGTTTCACCTATATAAAATTTACCGTTATGTTTGTTACGTATTATATACAGACCTGGCGCAAAAAAGCAGAATTTAATTTCAAAGCAACAAGTGGCATATTATATGTTTCGTGCATGGAACCATAAATTGAAAGATTTAGTTTTTTTGAGATTTCATCCCATGGATTAAATTGCACTTCAAAGTTAGCATATTTAACCACTTCAAAGTTAGCATATTTAACCAAAAGAGGTTTACTTGAATGTAACAACGGCCACACAAGAGGTTGTAAAGTTAAATTCCAAAACATATTTTCTGTTTTACTAAAATCGTTAAAGTTTTCAATTGGAAGTTGATTTAATAGATTACAACTTCTTGCAATATGTCGAGGCCCTTTTTATTAGAAAAAGGGCCCTCGACGTAACATTATTTAACAAAGTTAAAGAAAGTACTGGAACATTAGTTAACGCCATAAGAAACCATTGTGTAAAAGCAAAATGTAAAAGAGTTGTATTACTATTTTTTTGAACAACTTGAATAAGAGCTTGCAAACGTACGTCGGAGTTACCTTGAATATAAAAGTTTGAAAAAGAATAGGTAAACTTAGTACTACCAGAAATTGCGCCAAAAAAGCCACGACCTTTTAAACTAGGTAAAAAGGCAAAATCAAAATCCATTGCCCGAAGGGACTAGACGTAGGCTTTGATAATTTTGGTTGTAACGACTTTATTTAATCTTGCGATTTATTAAGTCTCAAATCTATAGTGTTGGTTTTGTTCGTTGCCAATATTTTATTTTTTCACCTACTATTGAAATATCTTGAGGGACAAAATCCAAATAAAAATTGGCAAATGCAACTAGAATATAATATGCAATTGTAGACGTTAAAATAAAACTCAATTCCGGATCAATAGAAAAAGTAGTTGTCCAATTATCCTCAATTAGAAAATAAAAATTTTAAACAACAGGTGAATTGGTATTATCTGTTGGATTAGTATTGGTTGTTTTATTTGCCAATTGGCGATATAAAGATAAGCAAAGAGGCGTACCAACAAACGATACTAAAAGTTCCTTAATAAATGGTTGTGGTCATGAAAAAAGAACTGACAACTCAGTAAGAGTTTTTTGAGTGAACAATAGAAAAATATATTAAATGTGCAAGGTTTTTAAAATTACTTTTTAATTAAAAAGTAATAAACGTAAAATAAGTATAATCCTATCTAAAAACCAACTCTTTTTTTTTGAGAAATTAAAAGTTACTAGTTATCTATTTATGGTTTTTATTCTGTTACGAATAAAATCAAAATAAAATCAAAATAAAATCAAAATAAAATCAATAAGATATAATAGTGTCTTTGTTTTTTAGCTTATAAAAAGCGATGGCAAAATAAGAGAAAAGCCAAAACCTTTATATTTTAACATATTAATTTTTAATAAATCAAATTGTATCGGTTTCGGTGGAAAAAGTTGATCAAAAAAAATGTCTTGATTTGGCCATATCGTAAGTTTTTAAATAAAATTTTTTTATCGATTTCGGTAGGAAAAGTTGATCAAAAAAAATGTCTTGATTTGGCCTTATTCTAATTTTTATACTAAAAACAATGTACCTTTATTTACAACAAAATTTAATCTTTTTGTGTTCTATTTATTGTCATTTTTAATACTTGGTCTGTTCATTGTCTATGCCCGAAGGGCATAGACGGCTCAATTATTTAATATTTAAATAGGTTCAAAATAACAATACTAGTTTTTAAATCAAAATAACAATACTAGTTTTTAAAATTGACCGTAGGGTAGCGGCGGGCATAGCAAAAAAAAGCTTTATCGTTTTTTGGTTTTTTTCAGCGTTTTTCAGCGTTTTTCAAAGTTTTTCTAAAGATATATCAATTTAAAACAATTTAATTATTTTTACTTTTAAATAAATAAAGGGGCCAGAAAACGGGTGACTTAAATTCAATCCTTTTCTAGCTTTTTAGATATTTTTTTTAATATCATTGATTAAATGAGTATTCAAAAATTCAACCCATTTAATATCATTGATTAAATGAGTATTCAAAAATTCAACCCATTTAATATCATTGATTAAATGAGTATTCAAAAATTCAACCCATTTAATCAATAAATCAATATTTGTATAATTATGTTTAAAAGAATCACGTTGTAATATTCTTAAATAATTAATAGATGTGGTAGCATCCGTTTTTTGGACACAATAATAATGAAGATTTTTATGTAGTTCTTTTGTTTTTTATGTAGTTCTTTTGTTTTTTATGTAGTTCTTTTGTCAAGGGTAAACCATTTAATAAACTCATTTTTAATATTGGATAATGTTTTTGATTATAAATATGATGTACTGCCAGCTCTACAGCTTTTGGCTGTGAGTCAACAAAAATAAGTTCTTTTTCCTTTAAATTAGAAATTACACAAGAATGTTCATAAAGTTTTTTTATATCTCGACTATAAGAACGTGGGGAATTCAGTAAGAACGTGGGGAATTCAGTAAGAACGTGGGGAATTCAGTAAGAACGTGGGGAATTCGGTCTAAAACCTTTATCTAAATCCAAAATTAGCTAACCTTTATCTAAAACCAAAATTAGCTGTTTTTCAGGCAAAATTAAAAAGCGTTGTTTATGTTGTGTCATTTGTTTCCTTCATTATTAAATTTTTATTTACAGTTTTTTTAGGTTTAAGTATTACAGCCTCTAACGGAAAATCGTTAGAGGCTGTAATACTTAAATTATGGTGGTTCTAACGAGTCAATCACTACTGAGTCACCCGATGTAGATTTTGTGAAACCGAAAGTACCACATTTTCTACAATAGCATAAGGAAGAGGAAAATCTCTTCTTTTTAAGGAAGAGGAAAATCTCTTCTTTTTAAGGAAGAGGAAAATCTCTTCTTTTTAATGGCATTACTAGACAAAGTTGTCCAATAAGGTCATCTTTATTCAATGAGTCAAGGTTTACATTAAAACAATCAACCATTTTATTGAAGACAAAATAATTTTTGTTATTTAATGTCTATGCCCTTCGGGCATAGACGGCTCCTTGTAATGCTTCAATTCCAATTTGAAGAAAACCGTCCATATTTTTGTTTGAGTTTTTTAATTTCTCCACTAAGTATGGAATTTAAATAGAATTAGGATCACGATTTGTCTATGCCCTTCGGGCATAGACGGCTGACGGCTCCTCGAGTAGTTGGGTTTGACATTTGTAATTTCAATTTATCAGCACTTACGCGCGGATAATCTAAATAGGCCAACCCAGACTCCACGATTGGGTAAGTTTTCACTGAGGATGTACGATGCGGTGGGTAAATAGATTTTAATTAAATTGCATGTAACATAACTTCAGAGTTCCAAAGTTTTGCGATGCAGTCCATCCATAATTTACGCTTTAATAGTGAAAACATAAAACCTTAGTCAATTGAATCTTTTGCCTGAAAAATCAGAAAGTAAAATCTTGTTTGTTTAAAAACGTTTTTATGTTTAAAGATTAACGAACAAGAAATAACCTCTTTTTGTTTATAAGCCATTCCAGGAGGTCTAAAACTATCTGGATATTGATCCATAAGAATGGCAACTTCATACGAACATTCATTCCATAATTCATGGATTTCTTTCTCATGTCTATGCCCTTCGGGCATAGACGGCACAAGCAGCCTATTTTTATAGTATTTTTTCAGCCCAAGCAAAGCCATAAAAACCGCCATAACATCTGGAGGTGGTACTAAGTCAGGATCGACAACTGAATAAGGTACTTGACTAGAAGTTGCTTCTGAACGAGATGACTAAGCAGAACCTAACCCTGAACTAGCTAATGGATCAGGAATTGCTCCTGAATTAAATGATTGACCACCAGATTTTGGATTAGCTACTCGACAAATAAGAAGTTGTCTATGCCCTTCGGGCATAGACGGCTGTCTATGCCCTTCGGGCATAGACGGCTCATAAGGCTTATTATTTGTTTTTGGTTTTATGTACGAATAGCGTAAAGCGCGTTTAAAATTTGCCTCTTTTACGCTATTTAAAGAAGAAAAGGGATTAAAAGCAATAACTTTATCCCCTGTTAAATCAATACTTTTTCTATTTTGTATGCGGCCCCCCCTTTTGAATAAGCAAGCATTTACGACACTATAAGGTTGGTGGCCCTTGCACTCAAAGCCTCCCGTACCCAAAGAACGAACCAAACAAAAGCAATTTATAATTTACGATTAAGAAATTTGCAAGGTTTGCGCTGAACTGGTAATAATAAAAATTAAAAGATCTAATTGTTAATACGGATTTATATAACCTGTGTTTTTATATTTATAAACTACTTTTTTTTATTAGAATTTAACTAACAAAAAAAACAAGGCAAACGCTCTACCGACGGAGCTATGGGCTTTTTAGCCCTAGCTATATGCTTCGAGCGCAGCTACGCGGCGGGCTAAAAAACGAAAGTATTTTTAGTTCTGGTTTTATAAAGTTTGCGGTTTTAGTACAACCATAGCATTTTTTGTTTTGTCCCTCGAAAGTCGAGGGATAAAACAAAAGTTCTTTTTTGCTTAAGGTCAAAAATTAATGCCTTAATTAGGCTTTAGACACAATGCTTAAAAAAAACGTTTCACGTTTTTTTGGCCTTCGGGCATAAAAAACGCAAAGCGTTTTTTTTTTCTTGAAGTCGAGGCCCTTTTTATTAGAAAAAGAGGCCTCAACGTAACCTTTACTATGTCCACAATACTACTGTGATGTCTATCCGCAAAGGGTATAAACAGAGCATTAAAGTTATAAATTAGTTAAGAATATTTGTAACAACACCAGCACCTACAGTACGTCCACCTTCACGAATAGCAAAACGCATCCCTTTTTCAATAGCAATTGGGTTGATTAATTCAACAGTCATACTAATACGGTCACCAGGCATAGCCATTTTGTTTGAATGTTCTTCAGCAACAGAAGATGGTGTACGCATTTCTAAGTGTGAAAAACCAACTACTTTACCAGTAACGTCAGTTGTACGAACAAAGAATTGTGGGCTATATCCAGTTAAGAAAGCTGAGTGACGTCCACCTTCTTCTTTAGTTAAAATATAAACTTGTGAGTCAAATTTAGTATGAGGAGTAATTGTACCTGGTTTAGCTAATACCATACCACGTTCAATATCTTTTTTTTGAACTCCACGTAATAAAACACCAACGTTATCCCCAGCCATTGTTTCATCTAATGTTTTTTTGAACATTTCAAGACCAGTTACAACACTAGTTTTTGTATCTTTTAATCCAACGATTTCAACGTTTTCACCTACTTTTAATGTACCACGTTCAACACGACCTGTTGCTACAGTCCCACGACCAGTAATTGATAAAACATCTTCAACAGCTAATAAGAATGGTTTATCAGTTTCACGAGCTGGAGTTGGAATATAACTATCAACTTTGTCCATTAATAGGTAAATTTTATCAACCCATTCGTTTTCACCACGTTGAATTTTTGGATTTTCAATTAATGCTTCTAAAGCTAATAATGCTGATCCAGGAACTACTGGAATTTCATCTCCAGGGAATTCGTATTTATCTAAAGTTTCACGAACTTCTAATTCAACTAATTCTAATAATTCTTTATCATCAACTTGGTCTTCTTTGTTTAAGAATACAACAACGTTTGGAACTCCAACTTGTTTAGCTAATAGAATATGTTCTTTAGTTTGTGGCATTGGTCCATCAGCTCCTGATACTACTAAAATAGCACCATCCATTTGAGCTGCTCCTGTAATCATGTTTTTAACGTAATCGGCGTGACCTGGACAGTCTACGTGTGCGTAGTGACGATTTTCTGTTTCATATTCAACATGTGCTGTGTTAATTGTAATACCACGAGCTTTTTCTTCTGGTGATGAATCGATTTCGTCATAACGTTTACCTTGTCCTCCACCGCGAGCTGCTAATGTCATTGTAATAGCTGCTGTTAACGTAGTTTTACCGTGGTCTACATGACCAATAGTACCAATGTTAACGTGAGGTTTCTTTCGTTCGAATTTAGCACGTGCCATAAAATCAAAAAATTAACTTTTTTGGATAAATAGTATAAAAAATTTAGTTTGTTGTAGTCAAAATTTTGAGACTGCCTTTTAAAAATAAAAAAGCGTAGCCGCGGGCTGTGTTGTTATTTTAAACTTGTAGCTTTGGATCCGATGACTCTAAAAATTTTAGTATCTATGTCCAAAGCATAACCAACTAATTAGTTTTATACTTTTTAAATGTTTTGAAATTGCTGTTTCTACAAACCTACGTCGACGCCGCGGACGAAGCAAGACAATTTAATCAATGTCTACCCACAGCAAATCTGTGATCAATTGTCTATGCCCTTCGGGCATATACAAAATAGACAAAAATAAGATTAAACGTTGTAAAACAGACGCAAAAATACTTGCACAAAACAAGATTATTTCTAAATTTTCAATTATTTATATATTAACCATTCCATGTATCGGGTGTCGATTGTTATCTAATCAGTGTTGCTGTAGTGTAAAGTCAACGGCAAAGCTTTTTTAAAGACAAGGCATTGATCCGCATATAAAGCATTTGTTTTTGTGAGTTTGTGCACAGCTGTGCTCTATATTTTTATGGGCTGCATGCAGCTACGTCGCGGGCAAGCAAACCAAATAAAATGTTTTTATTTTGTAAAATGTTTTTATTTTGTAAAATGTTTTTATTTTGTAAAATGTTTTTATTTTGCTTGGGGGTGAAGTCTTTTTTAATAAAAAAATAAATTGCCGGAAATCATTTTAAAGATAAAAAGAATTCTTAACTTTTTAGTTACTTAAAACACGCGGTAAAGCTGCGAGAAGAGCCTTGACTAAATCAATTTTAAAGAAAACAAAGGTTAAAAACAACTTTTTTCAATAAAAGTCAAAAACACTCCATTTTAAAAATTCTTTTTATTCTGGTTCGGTTTTATTAAATGTGCTGCCCACGGCAAAGTTGTTGCCATTGAAGCTTTACCTTCTAAAACAAATAAACAGTTTATTGCTTTGAGACTTAACCAAAAAAGTGTTTTGAGTAGTCTATGCCTGTAGAGCATAGGCGGCACCTAAAATAAAATGCAATATGTAACTGTTTATGCTTATGGAGTATAGACGTTGGCTTTCTAAAATAAAAAGATAAACATTATTTGGAACATTTAAATAAAAAAAGACATTTATAAAATATAAAAGTTTTTTGTTAACTGGCTTAAATAAAGTCCGAAGTATTTTATAAAAACAAAAAACTGTATAATAAATAAGTACTGCCTATGGATTAAAGCTAGCTATAAAAAAAAGTTTGGCGTTTTTTTATATCCACTATCTTAGACATTTTTAATTTGCCAGATTACCTAGCATCTCAAAAAAAGACTAATATGATAAGGCATTAATGCTTGATAGACAAAAATATTTGTATTGCTACGCCGCCGGCTTAAATGTTATATTATTCAATATGCTTGTGTTAAAACTGCTTGTTACCCCCAGGGGAATTCGAATCCCCGTTTCCTCCGTGAAAGGGAGATGTCCTAGGCCTCTAGACGATGGGGGCTTTTATAAAAAAAATTACCTGTTGTTTTGATACAGATGCTTACTTTTTTAGCCTTACAGAAATGGGCGAACGACGGGGTTCGAACCCGCGCATAGTGGAGTCACAGTCCACTGCCTTACCACTTGGCTACGCCCGCCAGAATTTTTATTTCATATATGTAAATTATAGTTTGGAAAAATACGTTTGTCAATTTTCTTGTATTTAAAAAATGTATTATGCTTGGTAGCGAAGTTGCTAGCTGGGGCAAAGCCCCCAAGCAAAATAAATGCAAGTTGAAAGTCTTTATGGAAATTGAAGAATAAAAAAAAAAAAGCTTCGCGTTTTTTATTCTTGCTCCCTACAAAGCAATGAGCAAAATTACTTTTTTAAAAAAAGTCTATGCCTAAAAGGCATAGACTTAAAGTCACGGACAATTAATGTTTTTAAAGAAAGTCACGGACAATTAATGTTTTTAAAGAAAGTCACGGACAATTAATGTTTTTAAAGATGCTTAAAAAAAAGTCTATGCCCTTTTAAAAATAAATAAAAAGGCGTAGCCGAGACATCAATGCTTTGGGCAGCTTTCTATGCCCCGAAGAGTAAAGATAGTAGCCCGTATCAAAACAATAGGCATTTGAAAATATTTAAAATTATTTAGTCTGCAGGATTATCACAGACTAAATAATTTTAAAGGTTAATTAATTTTTAAACTATAAGCAGTTATATTATTTTAAAGCTGAACTATAAAAAAAACGTTTATATAAATTTAAAATTTCTCTATGTGTTAAAAGGCTATGACTTTGGGGCATAGACGACACATCAAACGAAATATTTAGCCCACGTCTTGCGGTGGGTGTAGCATTTATTTTAGAAAAAGTACGTTTAGAGTCTTTAGCGATAGAGTCAACAGTAATTAATCTAGTATCACTTGTAGTAAAGCTAGAAAAAACGTTTTTATTTTGTTGGTCTTCAGCTATTGACATAATAACAGAGTCAACATCTAGACTTTTTGCGTCTAACGACTCTACAAGATTTAATAAATTAAATGAAGTTCTTAAAAGTTTAGCTGAATAGAAATCTAAGAATTCTCTATTTTGATCAATTGTTTTATATGCTTTTGTGAATGATTCATAAATATAATGTGAATAAATATGGTTTAAATCGGCTTCTAAACTAAACCAATAATTCCAATCACCAGTTGTTAAAATCCAACGACGATTTCTTGGATTATAGAATTGATCACAATCAGGGAAATCGATTTGAATATCGTGTGACGAAAGATTCGAACGTGTATTAGTTAATTGAGTATAACGCCAATCAATATCACTTAAGAAAGTACTTTCTAAATTATGTTCCCCTTGTTGACCATTCCACCATTGATTTGTTAAATAAGTTTTGTGGCGGTTATATAAAATATTTCGATATGAATAATCAATAGAAGAGAATTTATTTAATGAAGCCATATTTTTTTGAGCGAAGTTTTCAATCCCAGCAAAAGTAAAATAGGATTGTGCAAAATTAATTTTATTTTTAAATCCAACAGGTTTAAACGTTTTTAAATTATTTTTATTTAGAATTTGGCCTGTAGCAAAGCTTGAATTTTGAGTTAATTGAGAATTGTCTATGCCCTTCGGGCATAGACGGCTCCTTGTGTCTCCTTTTGGACTGGAAATAGACTTTAAATAATTTTGAGAGAACCACCACGAGAATTTTTCATTTCTAAAGAATTCTTTAATTGGATAATTATATAATCGTTTTAATAAACGCTGTTGTTGATGTAATTTTAATTTATCAGATACTGTATCTAAATTAGAATTTAAATTATACAGATTTTTAAAAGATCGTCGATAATTTTCATAACGTTTTGCAGGCAGCAAGATATTAGTAATTGGTGGACTTGGAGGTTCCATTAATGAATAATTATTGTTAAAGTTTAACAATTGTGTTGAATAGAATGTTGAATAATTAAAGTTTTGTCTTATTTGTTGTTGCTGGACAGTTTTACTATTAATGGATGGTTCGCCCCAAGAATTTGTAGATGTTCTTCGACCTTCAGTAACAGAATGCTGTGGTAAACGTTTTTGAAGATAACTATATAATAAAGAAGGTCCTTTTTTCCATTCTGAATTTTTATTGAAATTTAAGACAAAAGGGTTTTTAACCGTTTTTTTAGTCTTTTTATTTTTTGTAGCTTGGTAGGCTTTTTGGCTATCAATAGACCCTTTTTGACTTGACTTAACTGACTCTGTTTCGGGACTTGAAGGGTTTAGATAAGATAGTTTTGTTTTTCTTGTAGTAAAACCAAAAGTTTCACCAATTTTATAAGTAATAAAACTTAATAAAAGCATCTGACCAAACGACGTTTTATTAAAATAAGTAGGTGCAAAAAGACTTAAATAATTTGAATAATTTTCAAAAATATTTGAGTCGTTTATATCAATTCCTGATGGACATAGGCGAAGCATTGTTGGCCATTTTAATACTGTTTGAACGATTTTTTCTTTATTTTTCAAGTCTAAAGGTAGGTTTTTATTCGACGAATTATTATTTAAATTGGTTCTTGTTTTATTTGCAATATATAAATCACTGTTTGAAGGACATAAACATAACATTAAAGATAAAATCGCTTTGGACGCATAGGAAGCTGCATGACTATAAGAGAATCTTAAATAATCTTTGACTAAATACGATAAATCTGTTGATTTGTATTTGATTAGTCTAGACCCTTTAGGTATAGACATTCCATTTGTTAATGCCTTAAAACGTTCTTTTAATCCTTTGTTATAAGAAAAGTCTGTCCTTGGTTTATCACCAAGCAACGGATAGTCATAATTAGCTTGCGAAACTAAAAGATTTAGCTTATATTGCGAAGAGTCTAAATATAACGAGTTTTGTGATTTTAATCGAGCCATACGCCCAAAAGATTTCATTGAATTATAGATTGGAAATAAAGCTTCCATTTGTGAATTACTGTAAAAGACTGGAAGTTTTAAAAAATCTAAAGTTGTTCCTTTGTTAAATGCTACGTTTAATAAATTTAGACTAGAATTAAATGGAATAGAATAATGTTTAACTAATGAAGAGCCGTCTATGCCCAAAGGGCATAGACAAGTATTTAAAAATTGAAGATTATAACGATAATTGGTCCAACGACTATATAATGATGGAATAAATGGTAAAGAAAGTGTTTCATCAAAGCGACCAGGACGACGTAACGCTGGATCTAAAATATCTGGTAAATGGGTTGTTGCAAAAATAATAAACCCACGATTTCCTTTTACACTATCAATGATCACTAATAAATCTGTAATCATTTCTAATTTTACTGATAAATTGGATAAAACCGAATCGGCTAATAAAGCAATTTTAATACGAATCGAATAATTGTATTTTGAAATTAAAGAATATTGTTCGCCTGGTAAACCAAACCATGCCATCTCATTAACAATTTGATTTGTTTTTAATTTTGTTGATTCTTTCATCAATAATAAATTAAACGGTGAGGAAGCTGGAGGATTAATAAGACTTTGTTTATTTTTAATAGAATTTATTAATTGTGAGAATGATCCATAAACTTTATTAGAAGAGTTAGATTTTTGTGAATTAGATTCTGAAATATATCGTTTGTTTAAAATATTATTTGTGTTTGAAATTACAGAACCATTTCCATCACTAGAGCCTGTTCCATCAAAATTTGATTTTTTATCAAGATTTGAATCGTGAGTTTGGCCCGACGTAGCTTTATCTTTTTGATTTACTTGGATTGATAAAGGTACTTCGGTTGGATTAATATCTACAGGTCTACGTTTTGTATTACTTGATGCTCTATATAAAAAATTAAATGAAAAATGGTTACTCGCTAAACTTTTAAATTCTTTATATGGTTTTTTATAGTTTGTTAATAAATGTTTATTTGTTTTATATAAAATTTCACGAGAAGCACTACTTTTTTGTTTTAATAAAAAAGCCTGCATTGACTGATTTTTATTGTAAATAGATTCTGTTAAATTTGGTGATGCTTCATCAATTAAAAAAGGACGTCGTTCACCAATAGCATGAATATCTTCAAGTAAAAAAATACATGGTCCAGTAGCACATAATGCTTCAAAAACGTCTTTTAATAATTTTATACCCACAGCTACTCCTTGAACAACCATTGCATATCGATGGGCGTTATCTGTAATAATTTTTAATTCTGTCTCTCCCGCAATTGCTTGAATTAATAAACTTTTTTCTAGACCTTTATTTGTTTGACTTGAATTATGAAGCACTACTAAAATATTTTTACTAATTTGTTTATAAAAAATACCACCAAAAATTTGACACACAATTGAACCTATCGGGGCTTGTATAGCAAAAGCATATTTTAAAGCTGTTGCTGTGTTAGCAAAAGTACGTGGAGGATGCATATCAATAAATAATTCAGTATCTTTTCCTTGATAATTCAAAAATTGATTTACAGCCCAACGTTGACTTTCAAACAGTGAAGCTTTTCGACTTAATAAGGCATCTTGAACTAAATATGATTTATTTGATTTTTTGTTTGACGTATAGCTATACCCAAAAAAGTCTGTTACTGCTTTTGAAGTACCCATATTATGACTCATAAACAGATTGTCAACACCTACGTCACGAGTAAGTATAAAAGGATTTGTACATTTATTTAATAAATTAGAGTTTTGCATATTTGAAAGCAATTTTAATTGTTCTTCTTTATCAGTACTTAATTCATAAATGTTAACAGCTTTTTTTTCGGCAATTGTTTTCAAGCTTTCACCCCAAAGATCCCAAAAAATAATTCCTTTTTTCTGTCGATTAATGAAATCGGTATCAGGTTCTGTGATTTGTTGAGTAAAGAGTAAAAGGGTTGAATTTGTAAAACGTTTTAAAATACTATTTTGAATACTTAATACAAAAACACCAAAAATAGATTCCATTGCCGAGGTGAAACCACGGGCAATACTTTTAAGTCCAACATTTAAAAGATTATTATTGCTAGATCCATACTCAAAAAAGCCATCTATGCTCTTCGAGTATAGACTTGTATTTACGGGTTTAAATTCTAGGTTTGTGCCTTCTTTGCTTGAAGGCAATAAATTATAGATAGTTTTTTGACCAATTAAACCTATATTAATGTTTCTTGGATTTAAAAATAGGTATAATGGTAAATTTCGTTGTAGTTTCATATAATAATTAGCTAGAGCAGGATCAATTGAATCTGGAATGGTTGAAATTAAATCTGCTGACCATTCTAATAAAAAACTATAAGCTAAATTTTCAACAACATATTCTCCAGGCTTTTCAAAAAATTTATAAATTAAATAAGCTGGAGCAATTAAAACATCAACACTTTTTAGCATTAATAAATATGTATAAAATGAAACCTTATGAATGATATTTAGACTAAGTGATAAATTTTTATTTGTATCATATAAAACTTCAACTTTTATTCTATTGCCCGCGGCTCCTATTTTTAAAAGGGCGAGCAATTTACTTGTCGATGCTTTTTGGGCTCCAATAGATTCGCTTGGTTTTTGCGGACTACTTTTAGATTGTAAATAAAAATTTACTAAGTCAATAAAAGGTCTTTTCGTTTTTAACAATAATAAATTTGAGTTTTTAGTCGATGCTCTTCGGGCATCGACGTAGCCTTTAAGCCAATTGGTTAGGTTGTTATTTGTATCTCCTACAAGTGTAGATTGATTATTAGCTGAAATAGATGTTTGATCTAGTGTAGATTGATTACTAGCTGAAATAGATGTTTGATCTTTAGACCTTTCTGGCATGAAAAGCATCATTGAGTTAGAAACATTTAATAGATTTGTATTTTCGACATTTGATCTCGACATATAAACTTGGTCGGCAAGATTTTCGCGGACTAATAAATATTTTAAAGAAATAAATTTAATTCGCTTAAATGAAGTCAATAAATTTTTATGTCCATTACGCATAGAATTTGCAATAGATATTTTGTTTGCGCTCAAGCTTTGACTTTTTTCTTGGTTTTGTGTATTTCTAATATTTTTTGATAAACGCCATACCCCGTCTCTGCTTTTCGGGTATAGACTAATTTTATCACGATCTACAACTACATTTAAATTGTGAGATTTTTGCCCTACAGGTATAGAATATTCTTGGAAACTATTTACCTTTGGTACATTAAATGTTGATTTTTGAACCTTTGTAGGAAATATTTTGGCAAAACGAATAGTATTAATGACTTTATATAGTTTTGAAATTAAAATATAATAAAATTTGACTACATTTCGAACTGCTCCTAAAGAAACCAAAGTAATTATGGCACAAAAATGAAATAAAATGGATACTAATGAAATTGAAATATTTTGTGACGGAATTAGTAACTTTTCAGATTTACGATTAAATATATTGGAATTTGTTTGATTGCTGGGCAGTGAGTCAAAATGCATTGGATTTTTCTGAAGCATTGGAACTTTTGTCCACCAATAAGTTGTACTAGAAAATTTATTATAATTTTGAATGTGACTTGTTAATTTTATACCAGATAAATTGTATTGACTGGCAATGATTTCTGATAACGTTTGTTGTTTGATAGCGTAAAATAATTTTTCCATTTTTTCTAAATAAAAGGGTTGCTTGGCCCCAAAAAGGCCAGCTGAGATTTCGTCCCGAGCAATACTTTGTAAAGTAAGCGGCTTGCGACCTGTGATTTTTTTCTGATCTTCAAGCATTCCCATTTGTTTAAGTTTACCTTTTTCAATCTTAAATGGAGCATAAGGTACAAAAAACTCTTTTTCTTGAAATAATTTTTGTTTTAAGAATCTAAAATAAGCTTTTTTATATTTTAAAGGTGTAATTCTTAAAAGCTTTTTTGGATTATAATATTCAGGATGGCTAGGATTAAATTTTTCAAAATTTGCAGTTTCCCCACGGAAACGCATTGGCTTAAAAATAGTTTTAGTTTGTTTTTTTAGTTGTTGGTTATCAATTAAACTGTCAAACAATTTCTGTGCTGATAAAGAAAGACTATTAATTGTTGTTAACGAACTAATACGCGGTTTAGTATTTGTCTCCAATAACGCACCAGAAATGGCCATTGTGTTATAAAGTGAACTAGGTTTTAAGTTATTAGTTGACGCTAAACCTAATAATTTTAATTTGTTTTCAACATTAATTAATTTTTTTTCAATTTTGTCAATATAGTTCTTTGTTGCCAATAGATTTCGTTTAATTTTTGCTTGTGAATTTTTAATATTACGTGAATTCGTTTCTTGTGAATTTTGGTAATTTGGATTAGTTAAATTTTCAAGATTTAAAAGCGTTTTATTGTCTGATAATACTGAATCTCCAACCATATTTTTATACGCATTCGCTATAGATGTCTCATAGATAAAATTATAAGCTGGTGATGAGCTGTGAGGATTGTTAATCGCCTTACTTGATAAAGATTTTTCAGATATTAAAGGACTCTGTTTATGTCCTTCTGGCATAGATGGCTCATTGATTGCTTTATGGTTTTCAGTTATAGATCGTGGTTTTTGTTTATAAAATTTATTGGTTTGAATAAAGTCAGGTTCAAGATTGTTATTAAAAGTATCTAAAATATTATGATCACTTAATAGATCTTGATATTTTTGAACAAGACTAAATAACATTTTTTTAGTTTTATTATTTTTATTAATTTCACGAATTTTATATTTTTCCCAAAGCTTTTTAATATATGAAGAGTTTGGATTTGATGTTAAGACTTTTTCAGTTCGATTTAATGCCCAATAAAAATTATTTCGTACTAATGGAGATAAAGTTTCAGTAGTATAAATGGATGGTTCTTCGTAGCCATTATTTATCATAATAAAATTACGGCGGAAATTTAATAGAGTTTTTTTCAGGTTTTTGGAGAATATATTTTCATTTTGATTTCCAGTCAGAGGGTTATCACGTTTGATATAATCACGTTTAATAAAAGGACGAATATTTTTACCTAATTTTTGACTTCTATGTTTTAATTGTCCATTTAAATTCAAATTTTCACGAATATTTAAAATAATACGTTGGATACGTTGATATAAAATTCGATTATATTCGAAATTTAAAATTGTTCCTTTATATAAATCAATTAAACCATACGTGGTTTTTGGATCCGTACTTGTTGGAAGCCCAATATTCATATTTAGCCAATAACTTTTAGAAATATGCTCAGCTTCGTTGTTAGTAAAGTTACCTAATTGATTTATTTCTGCTTTTGCTAAAAAATTGGATCCATATAAAGTATTGATAAACCCTTTTAATTTAAAGAAAATATCGACCCTTTTTGAATCTTTTTCCATCTCTTTATAAATATAGTTTATTTTTTCTAAATATGGATTCAAATAATTACGAAGCCAATTACTCTTCATTAAAATGCGTCTTAAATCTCTTGAAACCGTAGGTGATATGTTATAAAAATCTTTTGAGTTAAAAAACGCGAAGCGTTTTTTTAACATATCCCAACTTTTTCCAGTAATAATAGTCGCTAAACCTTTTGTTTTTAATGATGACTTTTTAGTTAAAAGGCGTAATAATTTTGGTGTTAATTGAGGTTTTGCGCTAAGCAGATCAAGTTTTGTTACGTTTAAACGTTGGTTAGTTGGCATTTTTTTGGTTATTACACCTTTTTGCTGCCAGTAGGCGCTTCGATCAACGTCCGTAAAGCGCGAATTTAAGAAATTTTCATACATTGTAAACGTTAACCATTTTGGACGTGGGTAAAAAATTTTACGTTTTTTACGTCGACGTGTCGCACATTGCATTTTTTTTAAACGTCTTTTTATTTTAATTTGTTGTTTTTTTCGACGATTTTCGTTGATTTTTTTAGTTGTACGAAGCATAACATTAGAGTCATTTAAAAGACTTGGATTAATCCCTTTTTGGTCTTGAGAGATACGCGTGGCTTTGACTTGATCTGTTATCATTAAAGGGCCCCAAAATTCACCATTTTGTTTTTTATTTACAAAAAGTCTATTTTTCAATAAAACTGTAAAACTTTTGTTTATGCCCTTCGGGCATAGACCGCTCCTAAAGATTGCTTTCTTTTCAAATTGGCCTTTTTTGATTGAAGCTCCAAGCAACCTTTTTTTTTGTTTATTTTTTAGAACAGCTCCGTTAACAAAGACTGATTTTTCCTGGATTTCTTTGCGATCTGCTGGTCTTTTTAATAAAAGTTCATTTTTAGCTCGATTTTTTATTTTTACTGGTAGTTGAATTCGCTCAGGTTTAACCAAACTTTGATTTAATGTTACCTTTTGTTTAATAGTCTTTTTTAAAGTTTTTTGTTTTAATTTATCTAAACTAGTCGAACCAAGCCCTAAATTTATCTTATTTTTTTCACCTAATTTAGATTGACTTAGATATGAAAGAAAAATTCTTTCAAATTTTGGTAAAGTTGTTTTATTTATCCATTTTTTTATTGTTATGTCTACTCCCGACAAACGTTGACTAGTTTCATTGTTAGCTTGTGTTAACAGACCTTTTGATCCTATTAAAGAACCTTTCTGCTGAGACATTTGTACCAGGGATGCACTTTGCTGGTTAGCTGAATCCCATAAAAAATTATTACCTATATTTGATAGATAAGGATCAAATATATTTGATAGATAAGGATCAAATATATTTGATAGATAAGGATCAAATATATTTGATAGATAAGGATCAAATATATTTGATAGATAAGGATCAAATGGACCCTTTATTACTTTCGTACAAAAATGTTTAATTGGACCATGTCTATGCCCTTCGCGCATAGACTGCTGTCTATGCCCTTCGCGCATAAACTGCTCATACCAACTTTTTGTAAATGCTACGTTAAGGTCCGATGAGCCTCGACTTTTTGAAACAGGTTTGGAGTGAAGAAAACCTGTTTTGATCTTAGTTGTAATAGTATTTAAATAATTACCAAATAATACTAATGACTCGTCTATGTTTTTTTTACGTAAACTATTTTTTGCAACTGGCGTTTGTGAAGAACTAAAATGTTGTAACTGTCTACTTTGGTTCTTATTCTCTTGTGTTATTTTATTCTCTTGTGTTAAAAGGGTATTTTTTGAATTTGTTAGATTAGTGAAACTTAAATTTTCCGCTACTAAAGTAATTGGTAAATTACTAATTTTAAAATTTAATTTAGTTACATTTTTTTGTGGATTTAAATTATTATAATTCGAGTGATTTAGAGATTGTTGCTTGGCAGCTTTGCTACCTGCTGTATGCCCTTCGGGCATGCAAGTATCGATTTCAGACATTAATGATTTTTGATTATTCCCGTTAGACAGCTGCTCGCTGCTTTGCGGTGAAAAAATATTGGTCGAAGGCCATAAACTATTATCTAAAGCTAATGTTCCTCCAAAAAGAGGACGATTTAGTTTTTTTATCGTTTGATGTTGAGTAGCTTTATACCCTTCAAGTAATGTTTTTGGTTGTCTATGCTCTTCGGGCATAGACGTAGCAACGGATGAATGGCCAGTTTTATTTTTAAATGGGTCAATGCCACAAGCAATAAAATTATTTAGGTCATTCTTTAAGCCATCAAAAATACACGTATAAAGAATATTACGATTATTAATTGATAATACTTTGCCTTTTTCTAAAGCAGTTATTTTTGTATTTTCTTTGCTTTTCGTTTTTAAAATAAATACAATATTGTCATTTAATGCTTGAAGATCTTTTAAAATATTGATATTAGCTTTTGCGGGACTGCTTTGTTGCCAGCTGGGGTTTTGTCTCAAACAAAAAAGAACAGAATCATCCAGACACCATGTATTAGACTTTTCAGCTGTAAAGCCTACGTCTAGCCCCTTCGGGCCTCGACTATTTTTCCAAGGCGTTTCTAATGCTTTATTATTCACAGAAGACCATAAACTATTTAACCAGACAGAATCTAATAAAAAAAGAGCTTTTTTTAATGATTTTTCAGGAGTTAATTGAATATTCACTTTTGCTTGGTAGTTCTGCTGCCAGCTGTATGCCTTTCGCGCATCGCTGTATGCTTTTCGCGCATCCAAGCATCCTTTTCTTTTAATTTGTTGGGTCATTTTACGACTAGCTGAGGCTTTGCCCCAAGTAATCTCGTTTTTATTATCTAGTAATTTTGTATATTTGGCTTTAATAGTCGACCAAGTTAAGTGTGTTGTTTTAGAATTATTTTTAGCTTGGAATACATTTATATTTTTAGGTTGTTGTGTCGAAAAGGGGCCAGTTTTATTTTTAAAAGACAATAAAAAACGCGAAGCGTTAAAGCCCCAAACTTTATTTTTTGGAAAAAATGTTTTTTTGTTTTTTGTTGTTTTATTTAAACTCGAAATTCCAATTAAAGTTACATTCAGTGGTAAATTGTCTACTTGATTAAATAAATTAGATTTCGTATTTTGTTGGTTTTTTAAATTCCAAGTCAAATAATTAGAAGAGCTTGGATTAAAATTTAATTCTTTTTGTAAAAAAGGAATTTTTGAAGCTAAAGAGATTGATGACTGCCCATCGCTTTGCTGTGAGTATTCAGTAGACAATAGTTTTTTGTCATTTTCAAGTCGGGGCCCTTCGGGACCCGACGTAGCATTATTCGACAGAGCTAAACTACAAAGTAATTTATTAGGAAAATAATAGCCATTATTTGAGGCTTTGCCCTCCATGTTCGTAAAGCTACCCAGCGATGTATCATTTTGGCTGTGAATATTCTCACTTCTTGAAGCTTTTCTATGTCCTTCAGGTATTAACTCCAATTTATTAAACGGTTTTGCCGGGTCACTGCTTACACAGCTGGGGTTCTGTCCCATGCCATTTTTTAAGAAAAAATCATACCAATTAAAATCAAATGTATTTTGTTTTAATAAACGATTTTTTAAGAATGCAAAATTGATAGTGTGAAAGTTGATTTGTGATGCTAATTTATTTTTCTCTATTTGAGGTTCTATAATATTTATTGATAAGTCGTCTAGGCTTAAAGTCGATAAACCAAGATTTGGATTAAATGTTAAGTTAAAAACTTTAAAAAATAAAGATTTGAACATCTCCATTCTTAAAGTTTTATTGGCTAAACTCCCAGGATATAGACGTTCCATCTGTTTTTGTGTATAAAATGACAGACTATAAAAAGAATCTATAGTTTCGACATCACTACGTGATTGCCAGTTTAAATATTGGTCTGTCTTTGTTTTTCTTGCTTCAATACTTAAGTTTTTAAAGATACGACCATGTGAATCCTCTGTAATCTTGTTGTAAACTGTCGCTGCACGTTGGGCATTAACTGGTTTTTCTAAGTTTGAGTCATTACCCCAGCTCGATGAAGACCCTGTTAAACTAATAAGCCCAAAAAACGGTAATAGCCAATAAGATAAAAATGATTTTTTATAAGTTAAAAAAACATTATAACTTGGTTCTTTGGTTTTTTCTTTTTTAAATGATTTTTGCCCATTAATTTGTGATTTTTGCTGAACTATATCTTTTTTAGCTATTTTAACTAGTTTGTCGTTTGTTGGAATATAGGCTTTTTTTAATTCTTTATTAAATAGAAATATTTTTTGTGAAAATTTTAAAGGTATTGCTCGGTTAAAATGACTTCCATTTTTACTGGGTTGAGCATCTACATTCTTTAATTTATTTTGACTTTTGTCTTGAGCCAAGGCTTCCACTCCGACGAACGCAACGCTTTTTTTTATTCCTGTTTTATTTTGAAGAGTTGGTAATAATTTTTGAGTTAAGACTTGAGACGTAATGTTTGCTGGCATTGAAGTTGACCAGCTAAAGCTTTGTGTCTTTTTGTCTATGTTAGAATTCGATAAATAGCTTCCTGCTTTAAAAAAATTCGATGTCTGCTCACTGCTTTGCTGTGAGCTAGATGTATTCGTGGCTGGAGCGTCTTGAGGAACACCATTAAATTTGACTCTGTAATTTGGTTTAATTTTTGGTATTTGATTTTTAGTAAACAGAATAAGATACTTTTGAGATTTAACGCTTTTTAATTTTAAAGGTTTTAATGTCTCAAGATGGCTTTTTGAGTTTAGAGTTTGTCTAGACTCTGCCAAATTAGGTTGCAAAGGATCTAATGGACTACTGTTTGTTAATTTGTTAAATTTTGTATTAGAATATCCAAGTGATTGAACAAATAAATATTGGAAAAAACTTTCTTTTTTTAACATTTGTTTTCAATTATTCTATCTTGTTCGTTAAAAGTGCGTTGCACTTTTGTTTTGCAAGAAAACCACCAATATTGTTAATTGGTGTCTTTATTTATTAGTTTTGTTTAGCCATTTTAGCACTTGTAGGGGCAAAGCCCCACGCTTTTTAAAAACGCGAAGCTTTTTTTTTAAGCATCTTCTTTTTTGTTTAAAGAAATTTTTTGTTTAAAGAAAAGGCGATTTATACTTATATAATCTGTTGTTTTGTCTATGGCCAAAAGGCATCGACAAGACTTTACATTCTTTTTCGGTTTATGTCCCAAGAATGGAAACAGAATAGAACAGTTGGCCAATGCAATGACTCTTTCTAATAAAATCAAACTTTTAAACTTTTTCAGAATAAAATAGGTTACCTATTATATTCTATTACCTATTATATTCTATTACCTATTATATTCTATTATCTATTACATTCTATAAGTCGTAACTATTTTAAAACAAATCTAATTTATTATTTTCTCTCGGCACCGTCTATGCGTGAAAAGCAGAGTTTATTTACAAAAGCCCGCACCGAAGAGTAAATCGATAAATAGTATTTTGGCTGAGGAAAAGAAAAAAACGCAACGCTTTTTTAAACATCTATACCTGAAAGACAGGAATAGATTATTCTTTCTCAGCTACTTTGTTGACCGTTGGAGTTTTCCCTTAATAGTTTTTTAACGTACGCCTGCAGTAAGGTGATGGACAAAATAAAATTGTTTAACAAGTCTATAAGTTAGTAATAGTAATTAATTATTGCTCCGCCTTTTAAAATAAAAAGGCTTTTTTTACTACCCCGCGGGCTTAGCAATTGCATTACGAATAGAAATAAAATGATTTTAGTTTTATTTCTATATTTTTGAATTTCCCATAATCTAAAAATACTATAGAAATAAAAAATTTTCAAGTGCTCACGCCAAATAGTCGCGCCAGCGCGACTATTCCCACAAGCCTTTTTATTATTCCCTAGTTTTTTATTATTCCCTAGTTTTTTATTATTCCCTAGTTTTTTATTATTCCCTAGTTTTTTATTATATTTTAAAACGCTCCGTACAAACGCTTCGCTTTTTTTATTGCCTTTTTATAATTAAAAGGCTATGCCACGGGCTAATAAACAACGTTGCCAAGATACTTGTCAGGATTTAATATAATTTTTATTGCGCTATCTATGTTTGTTAAAACAATTTATATTATAAAATATTATAAATAAATGCTTAAAAACAAACGCAAAGCTTTTTTTTTCTCCGCTTGCCGTGTGGCTGTGGTCTCTATATCAAATAATAGATTATATTTTCGAACAAAGTTGCAACTAATAATTAAAAAAGTTTATTGATTTCTAACAAAAAACTTATTAATATTTAAGATGAATATTTAATTAAAATATTTTTTAGCGCTTTTTTTATTTTCTATTGTTTTTGTATTTTATTAAGGTTTCTGATTGACCGAAATTACGCCTTTTTTAGTTTAAAAAGGCGGAGCTGTTAAAAATCGTTGAAAATCGGTTTGTGACAAGTTCCCAGATTCGAAGTTTTTTTTGCCTTATAAAAATAAAATACTCTTAAAAAGAGTCTTAGCTTTAAGATAAAAGTATGAATAGACTTGTAAAATATTGATATTCTACCACTATTTCTACAGCTAAGAATTTTGTTATAGTAATTATCTACAATTTATAGAATGGTTTTATACTTTTGTGGGTTAACTTCAATTACTAAATGTTGCTCCGCCTTTTAATAGAATTATAAAATAATATTATTAGAAAAAGGCTTTTTAATAAAAAAAGCAAAGCTTTTTTTTTTACTACGCCGCAGGCTAAAACTTTTTTTAACTGTTAAATTGTTTTTTTTTAACTGTTAAATTGTTTTATGGAATGTCCATGATTAGAGACCTCGGCTTTGTCGGTGTCTAAAACTCTACTTGCGGACCCAGCAACAATTTTTTACCATGATAATTGTCCGCTGCTAAGCTGTGGACATAAATTAATTATAGGTAGATCGCTGACTAAAGTTAGTTTATTTGACAAATTAATGAGGCTCCGCCGAATTAGGAGGTATTACCAAGTGGAAACACTTTTTAACGGAACACTAACAGTAGGTGGTCGTGACCAAGAAACCACTGGTTTCGCATGGTGGGCAGGTAACGCACGTTTAATTAACCTTTCAGGGAAACTTTTAGGTGCTCACGTAGCTCACGCTGGTTTAATTGTTTTCTGGGCTGGTGCTATGAACTTATTTGAAGTTTCTCACTTCGTTCCTGAAAAACCAATGTATGAACAAGGTTTAATTCTTCTTCCTCATATCGCAAGTTTAGGTTATGGTGTAGGTCCTGGTGGTGAAGTAATTGATACTTTCCCTTACTTTGTTTCTGGAGTTTTACACTTAATTTCTTCAGCTGTTTTAGGTTTTGGTGGAGTATATCACTCATTAATTGGACCTGAAACTTTAGAAGAATCATTCCCGTTCTTTGGATATATTTGGAAAGATAAAGTGCGTGGTGGATATTAGATACGATTGTTTTTTAAACCATGGCTCACCCCTGGCCTGAAATATATTAGCTTATCCCGAATGCATAAGTGAATAAAAATAAATATACAAAATCAGACATTAACATGAAGGCGAAAGCCTAGGGAGAAAATAGCATACTAATATATAATGATCCGCATTTGGGAACAAGTTTTGGACCTAACTTACTATTCTTGGCTTGGGATTTTCACCCGGTCTACCTTTGGTAGTTGGAGCACCCTACATCATATTTTTATCATGCTTGTAGAAGGGCAGGTGCTCAAAGCCCCATGAGAAATGGAAATTTATTTGAGAATCGAGGTAAATCCCACAGGATCTAAATCTTATCTAAAAAAACACTATTGCTCGCTAACATTGCTAAGAGGCACTATGCAATTATGCGAGGAGAGCCCTAAAGTAAGCGATATCTTACGTAGAGGGCAGGAAATTATATAAGGACTTGATACGATACTTATCCAAGAATGTATGGTTACGGTATGGTTGATATATTCCTTTTAAACAGGTAATTTTATAATTATAATTTTTATAACACTTTAACTTTATTTCAAACCTAGCCTTTTGAACAAAAGTTTAAATAAACATGCAAATTTGAACTAATAAAAGAATTAACAAAATGGTAAAATACAAAAAATCGCTGAAAAGCGAATTGGAACCAAAATTTACCGTAAAATTCCAACCAATTAGCAAAATTCTAGCAGGAATAACAATAAAAAGCATAAAAAACCCTAATGCCGTTTTCAATGACTTATATTCTTTACTTAGTTCAGTACCTTTATTAGTACAAGCGTTAGGAAACATTCGAGCAAATAAAGGAATGTCCACACCTGGAACGAACAAGGAAACTCTTGATGAGCCGTCTATGCCCGAAGGGCATAGACAGCCGTCTATGCCCGAAGGGCATAGACAGCCGTCTATGCCCGAAGGGCATAGACAGCCGTCTATGCCCGAAGGGCATAGACAAATGAACATGAAAAAGATAATTAAAATATCAGAATCAATTAAAAACGGAACATTTAAATTCAGTCCCTCTAGAAGAATATATATCCCCAAACCCGGTAAAAAGAAACTTAGACCACTTAGCATCCCAAACTTAACAGATAAAATAGTACAAGAAGCAATAAAAATTATTCTTCAAGCAATCTATGAACCTATTTTTTCTAAACACAAATTTCAAAATTATGGATTCAGACCCCAAAAAAGCTGTCACACAGCAATTATGGCAATCAAAAAAACTGCCACAACAGATAAATATGCAATCGAAGGTGATATTGTCGGTGCTTACGATAATGTAAATATTAATAAATTAATCAAAATATTAGGCAAACGTATTCACGATAGAAAATTTTTAAACTTTATCGAACAAAACTGTAGAACTGGATACATTCACAAAGGACTATACAAAGATTCACTACTAGGTGTAACACAAGGGGGTATCGCAAGTCCTATATTATTCAACATTTATATGAACGAATTCGACACATACATCAATAACCATCTTACAAAAGTAATCAACAAATACAACAAATTACACAAACGTCTATATGACAGACCACCAAATCCCGAATATAAAAAAATTCAAGGAAAAATTGAATATAATGCCAAACAATTAAGCTACAGAGCTCTTACTCCTTACAAATTTTTAACACCCACTCGGCACAATACAATAGATAAATACAGAAAAAGAAAAAATGAGCCGTCTATGCCCGAAGGGCATAGACAGCCGTCTATGCCCGAAGGGCATAGACAATTAAACAAACTAAGATTAAAAACGCCATCAACATTATTATCTCGAACACCAGTAAGAATAGCTTATTATAGATATGCAGATAATTGGATTATTTTCACAAATGGAAAATTAAAATTAACCCAAGAAATTAAAAACCACGTAGCTAAATGGCTAAAATCAAATTTAGATTTCGAACTAAGTCAAGAAAAAACAAAGATTACAAATCTACGTTCGGATTTTGCAAGATTTTTAGGATTTACAATCAAACTTCCTAGAACTTATAAAACATCCAGAAACAAAATTACATACACATTAGTTCGAACTGCTCATTCAAACATTAATATTGGTATCGATATGGAAAGAGTTTTAAACAGATTACAAGTCAATGGTTTTTGTAATTCAAAATATAAACCTATTGGTAAATCCCCGTATTCAGTATTACCTACCCAGGAAATTATAAAAAAATACAATTATATAATCAGAGGTATGGCACATTATTACTTATCAGTTATTGATAGACGTGCTCAATATAATAGAATTCATTATATTTTAGAATATTCCGCATATGGAACAATAGCAAAAAAGTTAAATTCCTCAATTTTCAAAATTTTTAATAATTACGGAAAACCACCAATCTTCAAAAACACAATGACTATTACAGACAAAAAAACTAATGAAATAAAAACCATCAAAGAAAGCTCTAACATTATTACTTATCGAGACATCATTTCTTCAACCATGAACCTAAGAACTTTAATCCAAAGTAATAAATTCATAGCATCTGACGTTTTCCAACCAATGAAAAAAATAAATTGGAGAACTTACAAAAATTTAAATGCATACTGCATTATATAATGAAAATATCGAATGGCATCACGTTAACCAAATTAAAAAAGGGAAAACTACAGGATTTACTCAAGTAATGAAACAACTAAACAGAAAACAAGTACCTCTTTGCAAAAAACATCATTTAGATGTAACAAAAGGACTTTATGATGAAGCTAAATTGTCTGATTTAGTACAAATTCATTTTTTCTTAGCTTAAGCTATATAATTATCAATATTAAGCTTAAGCTATATAATTATCAATATTAAGCTTAAGCTATATAATTATCAATATTAAGCTTAAGCTATATAATTATCAATATTAAGCTTAAGCTATATAATTATCAATATTAATACAAACAAAAATGAACAAGAAAATGCAAATGCTAATTTTAACCAAAACAAAAATCTTACAATATGACCACATCTCAATCTTCTCAAAGTACACCATCCACTGGACAAGGTAGTACTCAGAGTTTCAGTATTGACTCAAATTTAATAAACCAAATTCGCGACAACGCTTCTCAAACAACAGTAATTACAGAAAGTAATCAAGCTCAGGTTACACAGGACCAAGGAGTTTTATTAGTTACTAACATTAAAAACGACCATCAATTCTCTACAGAGCGTGACGCTTTCGTAGCGCTTGCAATCATTTGTCAAAAAGGTGGTACAAGTAAACGTGCTAATGGGAATATTTACGCTGTAGTAAATGGCAAAAGACTAACTTTAGCTTTAATTCGTGAAACAATGGCTAAAATCAAATATAAACATACTTTACGTCAATGGGCTAGATCTTATGCTACTCAAATCGCAAACGTTTGTGAACTATTCGATATTCCAGGAGACCTTTATAAGAAAATCGCGCGTAAACACCCAGACGTTAACTCTACTCAAAGTTATTGGCTAAGCAATTTTCAGATGGATAACGTAGATTGCGAAGAATCATTACGTAACTATATTAAAGAACATTTCACAGAATTATTCCCAAGTTCTTAAAAATACCACGTAAAGTGGCTAGAAAATATAAAAAAAATAATTATTTTAAACATGGCTATAAACATTTTACATAAATAAAAAAATGCATTATTTACAGGCTCATAAAAATTAAGACGCAAATTCTACAATTACCTGTGAATGACCTTAATCGGTCGATATTTTTTCCGGAGAGCCGTATGATGGGTAACTATCACGTACGGTTCGTGAAGGGGTGGTTCCTGGAAACGGGGGCCATCTACTTTCATAATAAAATGACTTCAATTTTAGGTTACCACCTTATCATTTTAGGTTGCGGTGCATGGTTATTAGTTTTAAAAGCTATGTACTTTGGTGGGATTTATGATACTTGGGCTCCAGGTGGTGGTGACGTTCGTATCATTACTAACCCTACAACTAATTTCTCAACTATTTTTGGATACTTATTACGTTCTCCATTTGGTGGTGACGGTTGGATTTGTAGTGTTGATAACTTAGAAGATATTATTGGTGGTCACATTTGGATTGGTACTTTATGTATTTTTGGAGGTATTTGGCACATTTATACAACTCCATGGCCTTGGGCTCGTCGTGCTTTTGTTTGGTCTGGAGAAGCTTACTTATCATATAGTTTAGGTGCTATTGCTACTATGGGATTCATTGCTTGTTGTTTCTCTTGGTTTAACAACACTGCTTATCCTAGTGAATTCTACGGACCTACTGGTCCTGAAGCTTCTCAAGCTCAAGCATTTACATTCTTAGTTCGTGACCAACGTTTAGGTGCTAACGTTGCATCTGCTCAAGGTCCTACTGGATTAGGGAAATATTTAATGCGTTCTCCTACAGGTGAAATCATTTTCGGGGGTGAAACTATGCGTTTCTGGGACTTCCGTGGACCATGGTGTGAGCCATTACGTGGACCAAACGGTTTAGACTTAAACAAATTAAAAAATGATATTCAACCATGGCAAGAACGTCGTGCTGCTGAATATATGACTCACGCTCCTTTAGGGTCTTTAAACTCTGTAGGTGGGGTAGCTACTGAAATTAACGCGGTAAACTTCGTTTCTCCACGTTCTTGGTTAGCTACTTCTCACTTCGTTTTAGGTTTCTTCTTCTTCGTTGGTCACTTATGGCATGCTGGTCGTGCTCGTGCAGCTGCTGCTGGTTTCGAAAAAGGGATTGACCGTGTTGACGAACCAGTACTTTCAATGCGTCCACTTGACTAATATTTTTATTATTTTATAACTTTATATTTGTCGATGCCTGTGCATTGCCTTATTAGTTTATTTTCTAATCAATTCTAACTTTTTTCACGGTTTTAGAAGTTAGCTTTTTTTAGAAGTTATCTTTTTATTGTCATGCGGTAACACCGCATGGCAATCTAAGTATAACACCGCATGCCAATCTAAGTATAACACCGCATGACAATCTAAGTATAACACCGCATGCCAATCTAAGTATAACACCGCATGCCAATCTAAGTATTTTTACTAACATTAGTATTTATTGCTTGCATCTAAAGTATTTTTACTAACATTAGTATTTATTGCTTGCATCTAAAGTATTTAATTTTTTATTCTCAAGCGTATTCTTGTTTTAAATTGATATTCTTGTTTTAAATTGATATTCTTGTTTTAAATTGATATTCTTATTTTAAATTGATATTCTTATTTTAAAAAGAATAAAAATTAAAGATTTATTTAAAGAATAAAAGTCCTGTGACGTAGCCGTGGGCAGTGCTATAGAAAAGTCTTTGCCATGTTACGTCAAGGTCCGAAGGGCCTCGACAGCTTACAAAATTGCTCCGCCTTTTAATAATAACTTTTAATAATAACTTTTAATAATAACTTTTAATAATAACTTTTAATAATAAAAAGTAATAATAACTTTTAATAATAAAAAGTAATAATAAAAAGGCTTTGCCGTGGGCATTAAAAAAAAACTTGACAACTTTCTTTTTTTTTTATATACTATATAATGGGGGGAACCCAAAAACTAATCAATAAAAATAATGGGGGAACCCAAAAACTAATCAATAAAACAAATAATAATTAATAATCAATAAAACAAATAATAATTAATAATCAATAAAACAAATAATAATTAATAAAAAATTTGCAAGTTGCAAATAAAAAGTAAAATTAATAAATAAAATTCAGATTAAAGAAAAAACGTCAGCTTTGCTTACTTACTAGCAAAGAAGAAATCTAGCAAAGAAGAAATCTAGCAAAGAAGAAATCTAGCAAATAAACCGCCAAAAGAAAACGCAAAAATAAATAAACAAATACAAATAACTAATATAAAACAAAGTAAAAATAGATAAACAAATACAAATAACTAATATAAAACAAAGTAAAAATAGATAAGTTGCTTAAATTTACTTATTTGACACAAATAAAATATACTAAACTTAAACTAACATATAAACTGAGATTATACTATTAAAAAGACCGATCAATTGTGACATCTCATCTATTCCGATCAATTGTGACATCTCATCTATTCCGATCAATTGTGACATCTCATCTATTAGAGGCGTTGCCCTAACTAATGCTACGCTGCGGGCTTAACGATAAAAAACTAACAAAAATACTTATTATTTGACTAACAAACACTGAAACATTTAATAAAAATGCAGACTAAAATATCAAAAGGCTAAATAAAAAGCGAAGCTTTTTATAATTGTCAAAAAGATACTATAAAATAACTGTTGTTATGAAAAAACCCTGACACTGTTGTGAAACAATAGTTTCTCTACAGATGCGTGGTGCCGATGGCCCACTTGTTTATTTGTTTATTTAGCCGATGGCCCACTTGTTTATTTGTTTATTTGTTTATTTAGCCGATGGCCCACTTGTTTATTTGTTTATTTAAACGATTCGGCAATAAAATTGCCGAATCGTTTTGACCATGTGTCGTCGATTTTAGGGCATAGACAAACGAAAAGAGCTTGAAGACACAATAAAAGTGCAAACATGTTATTGTCACAGGGTCGCTTTACTTAACGAATTTCTAATGGAACTTATAAATATTCTAGATCTTACGCCTCATAGCTAGACTGTGAGAATAAAGCCTCATAGCTAGACTGTGAGAATAAAGCCTTATAGCTAGACTGTGAGAATAAAGCCTCATAGCTAGACTGTGAGAATAAAAATTTACTTGTTTGTGCATGTGTTGGCCTTATTCTAGACTAAGTGAACTTAAAATTCTTTTAATAGACCACTATTTTTGAGTTTGCAAAATAAACGCCAGTGTAAAAGATGGCTCTTGATAGCTTAACTCTTTTAAAAAATAGTTTTCCTTTGTCCTTGACAACGTTGAAGATTAAAGTGCGTGTTAGATGTTAGATTTTTATTTACCGCAGTTATATATGCCCCAAGGGCATAGACGGCTACTTGCAAAATAGACTCGATTTTATTTAATAGTCCACGGCTTTATTTAATAGTCCACGGCTTTATTTAATAGTCCACGGCTTTATTTAATAGTCCACGGCTTT